>JBBFKN010000156.1:0-126572 GCA_039654755.1 Calcarius lapponicus
CCGACAATTTCTGCTGGATGCAGAGAAAACACCTTGCACCAGATGCAGTTCCCTGAGGTATGTGCATTGGACCTATTCAAAATAGGGTAAAAACCCCCACACCCGAAAACCCCAAGCCCATCCCTCAAATCAGGACAAGACAAAATTCCTCACAGTTTTCTTCCTTGTGTGTATCTTTTTTTTATTAAAACAAAATAAAAAAGGCAAGAATCACACACTTTGTGCTGTTCCTGCAAACAGCAAGCTAAAGAAAAATGTTGACGACTGTAAAGCTCGAGAGTACCTTTGCAAAGTCTGTTTATGACACGATAGAGGACCTTACGTTGCTGCTTTATAGATCAGAAGCAACCTCAGAATAGCTTTAAAAATAAATCCAGTTGATACTACAGCTGTAATATTATTGCAGCATAAATCCTTGTCTGGTTGACATTTATTTAATGAATGTGCTACAACAGCTTAGCTAGATGGCACTCCAGAGGCAGAGGGCAAGGTGACACCTTGCCAGATTACTCACAAAGACAACTTGTGTTTATTGGACGCTAATAAAAATAATCAGTGAGAAGATTTTTTTTTTTTTTAAGCGAAGCAAACGACAATCAAATAGAGTCTGAACTGCCCTCTTTGAAATAAATTCCTAGTGTAGCTGCAGTGAGACGTTATTATTAATTACACTTTAATGAAAATGATCGATATGCTGGAAAGCGCCTGTTAAATGGCTACTTTGCAAATGTGTACATTGCTCACCGGTTTAAGATGGCCCATAACTTTTCTCGTAGGCACGAGTCTAAAATATTCATGCAAAATCAATACTTGATAATTCTATAGGTGCGTGCTGGCTCCACTGTTCAACAATATATTTGGATCGATTATTTTTTTTTTTCCTTTTCCACTGCTTTATCTTGGAAAGTCTGTCTGTCTGTGCCCCCTGCCAATGTGCCCCATCGATCGGAGGAGACTCGCCCCAGACTCCGGCGCGACCCAGCAGTGCTGTCAGCCTCAAATTAGATCCAGGCAATATTCTCTACATTTCCCTTCCCATTCCAGACAAATGTAACTTTATGGTGGATGCCTTAATGCTTCCTTTAACTATCCTGAAAATTTCTCAACTCTGCTTAGGATTTAATTTCTATGTAGTGAGATACATGAAGGAATATTCGGAAAAGATACAATGAGAAATTTAGATGTCCACCTAAATTTAAAGTTTTTCTTTTCTTTCTTCTTTTCTTTTCTTTCTCTTTTCTTTTCTTTTTCTTTTCTTTTCTTTTCTTTTTCTTTTCTTTTCTTTTCTTTTCTTTTTCCCTTCGTTCTTCCTTCTCCTTTTCTTCTTTTCCTTTCCTTTCCTTTCCTTTCCTTTTCCTTTCTCTTGCCTTTCCTTTCCTTTTCCTTTCTTCCTTTCCTTTTTTTCCTTCTTCTCGTTTCCTTTCCTTTTCCTTTCCTTTCCCTTTCCTTTCCTTTCCATTCCTCTTCCTTTCTTTTTCCTTTCCTTTCTCCTTCTTTCTCTTCTTTTCTTTCTCCTTTCCGTTTTTCTTTTCTCCTCTTCCCTTTCCCTTTCCCTTGTCCCTTTCCCTTTCCCTTTCCCTTTCCTCTTTAGCAATTCCAAGCCTCCTAAGCAGTTGGGTATTATTGGCTTTATTCGGAATCCCCCCTCCAGATTTTTTCCGCAGGTATCAAGCACGGTGTTTGAAGGAAGGCGAATTTAGCAGAGGATTCTCAACTGATCTCAGAGGGAAACAGAATTTTCCAAAAGGGGATGCTCTGTCCCGGGGCACGGTGCTCTGGCCCGATCTGCCCGCGCCCGACACCTCCTGGGGCCCGGAGCAGCCTCTGAGCGAGCCCAGCTCCCCAGCCAAGCCCATGGCTGTGTGACGCCTGTAGCTGCCTTCCGGGGGAGCTCCTGGGAGGAGTTGCTTTCCCTCTCCTGATGCCGTTTTCTGCCCTCCACACCCCCGCTCTCTCCCCGGGATGCCGGGTGCAGGCTAGGGATGTTCCGCTGCCCGAACCTCTGGCCTGCTCCAGGGGGAGCCCTGCCGGGGTGATGGGAGACCACAAGAGCAACCCGCAATTCATGTCCAGCCACTGCTGAACCGCTAAAGAGAGTTTTTATTTAGGGACCCGGCAGCGCCAAAGCGGCCCGAACCCGCCTAGTGATTTTAATGAGCTTTTCGGACAGCGCTTCTGTTCGAGGACGCACCGGCCAGGGCGGTGTCCCGGGAGAGCATCGGAGATGGTTTAGAGAGCGCTGCGAGTGCCCGTGTCCGCAATCGCGGGTCTGACTTGCAAGGGGGACGTGAAATCCAGGGAGGGACTTTTGCCTCGAGTACCTCGGGGGATAAACCAGAACCTCGATCCTATAAACCAAGCAAAACCAGACGCTTTGGGCGTTTCTGTACCGGTCTAATCAGATTTCATTTCCATCAGGTTTAGAGCAAGAGACTTTTTTGTGCTCTGAGCTAAAATGGAAATATAGATATGTATGACGAGTTGGTTTCTGGTAAAAAGCTTTCCCCAGGTGAAAGGTTTCCACTCTGCACGATGTTAGCTTCTACTCCAGGATTATATTACTGAAAGGAAAAGGTTGGCTCTTCCCGCCCCGGCCGCTGGTATGCGGTACCCTGCGGCCTCCGTGTCCTCACTCGTCCCAGACAACGAGTTCTCCACAAAAAAAATGCGAGGTGCAGCCCTGGGCTGAAGGAGTACCAGCGACGGAAAAACCTCCACCCTACAGCCGGAAAAGCTGTTCCTTGTGGCCGACAGCCCCTCGGGAGGGGACCCGCCGTGGTGGGAGCGGTGCTGGGGCATGGCCGTGACGGATCCGCTCTCCGGCCCCTCCGAGCCCAGACCCGCTTTGCTCGCTCGGATCCCCGCAGAACACGCGGAGGGGCGGCCCAAGTTCGCTCCTGGCCCACGCCAATCTCTTCCCGGGGCTGCTCCACGCATCCAGGGAGCCATTAATTGGGAAAAACTCCTGAATTTTGGGAGAAAAACTCTGCTCCCCTGCCGCCCGGTCGGACACTGTTCCCCACGATTAACCCCGCCGGGGGGGAGGCCTGCGGGTTGTGTTGCTGGGGGTCCGCAGAGGGCCCGGGGGGTTTCTGCAGCTTTCCCCCGCCCATCCCCGCTCCCTCCGGGGGAGGACTCTCCGCAGGTGGTTGTTTGGGTTGTGCAGGACACGCTCTGCCTGTTGCTCTTCGGTTTCCCCCGAAGGTAAGAGGGACCTAGCAGAGGACATGAGGAGGCCGGTATGGACCTGGCTTGTAGAACTCGCTGCAGGGGGACCCGGCGTCCCCCGCATCCTCCTGTGGCCAGTGAATTGATTCCAACCCGTCCCAGGGGGCTGAGGAGATCCAGCTCTGTAGCGTGCGCCCCCTGCACGAAGTTGTCGGGGAAAAAAAAACCAAAAACCAAATCCAAAACCAAACTAAACAAAAAACCCCCAAACCAATCAGCAAACAAACAATCAAAAGAAAAATAAACAAACGACGAAAAGAACCCAAACGAAACTAAAAATGCAAAAAAAAAACCAAAAACCCCCGGGCTTTGAAAAGAGTGGGTGGCTGGGAATGAATGACAGACCTTTCCCAGCAGGGTGGTTATCGGACCGCATCTCCCCAGGGCTGGGCTTGTGGGGCTTGGGCTGCTCGGAAGTGCAGGGGCGTGTGGTGATGAAAAAAAAGATCGGGTAGTAAAACTTATGTCTCCTACATCACTTTCCTTCTTATTCAACATTTCCTTTTTCCTCCCGAAGAAAATATCGTAGGAAAATACACTAGAATCAAGGCATTTCGCTTTTTTTAGGACGGATTTTTTATTTTTTAATTTTTTGAACTAGGAGGGGAATGGTTTGCGCCGCAAGAACAGATGTGAGCACCTGGGACGTGCCTCACTCACAGACAGCGGGAAGGGAGGCCGAGACAGGAGCGCAAAGAGCGACCCGACCTGGCTTCCAAGGCTCCGTGCTCCTAGTTTACCATCTCAGACCAAATTCCTTAAATTGTATTTTCAGCTGCTGTTTTCGCCTTTTGTAACTCTCTTACTTGGATCATTCCCTTGGCCCTTCCCTCGCTCTCTTAAATGGATATTTTGCTCTGATAAAACTCCCAGTTCGTATAGGAGACTACAAGACAAATGCAACAAGTTCGGGTATTTGGCCAATAATTCCGTATTGATGGAAGATGGACACGTGTTCTTTTTTCGGCTGGCGTAAAATGTGCAGCTCTCCAGCAGAAGGCTGCATTAAAATCTGATGTGCGTTCATAAAGTGAAAATAAAAAGAAAAAAGAAAAAGAACTGAAACCCTCTCTCTCTAAGTACTCAGTGCGTTTGAGAGATTAACACACTGGCCAAGAGCCTTGAAGGAGTGCCCCTGATTGTTAGCTCATGGAATTTCTACCATCACAATTTCTAAAGCCGTGTCAGGCACTTCAGATTGTCAACTGTTTTTCAAGGACTTCTCGCTTTGCCCTCACAGTTTTCGTGGTTGGAAACCTCGAGACGGGCACGAAAAGCCCGTTGGAAGCATGTTCCCTGGCTTTACACGGGGAAGCAGAAGGGGAGAGGTTTCCCTGCGAGGCACATCGGATTGGCGGCTCTAAAATCGCCGAACGTCCCGCCTCGAGTCGTGAGAGACGGGTTTTAAACGCTGCAGTGCTGGGAAGTGTAGGAGAAAAAGTTCTCAGGAGGGTAGTAGACAGAAACACAGTCGATCCTGTCCCCAGGCTGCACGGCTCAGGTGAACGGAAGGGCCCGCGGGGAGAGCAGGGGATGTAGCGGGGATGGTGAGCTGTGGGGGGAATGTGTGGAAGGTTAGGTTGTGGGATTTTGGGGGTGGCCTAGGACACCACGGGGCTCCTTGGGAGAAAAAAAGGGTCCCTTTCTCCCATGGGTAACCATGTGTAGTTCAGTCTGAGAGTCCTGGCAGGGTGAAAGGGACCGCAGGGAAAGAGTACTCTGGCTGTATGAAAACACACAGGGAAGGGGGTTTCGCGGTCTCCCAGCTTCCTTCCTTCGCCTTCCTTCCTGGTCCTTCTCCTTCCTTCCTTTCCTTCCTTCCTTCCTTCCTTCCTTCCTTCCTTCCTTCCTTCCTTCCTTTCCTTCCCTTCCTTCGCTTCCTCCTCCTTCCTTCCTTCCTTTCCTTCTCTTCCTTCCTTCCTTCCTGTCGCTTCCGTTCCTTCCTTCCTTCCTTCCTTCCTTCCTTCCTTCCTTGCCTTCCTTCCTTCCTTCCTTCCTTCCTTCTTCCTTCCTTCGCCTTCCTGTCCTTTCCTCTCCTTCCTTCCTTCCTTCCTTCCTTCCTGCTTCCTTCCTTCTCCTTCCTTCCTCCTCCTTCCTCCTTCCTTTCTCCTTCCTTCCTTCCTTCCCTTCCTTCCTTCCTTCCTTCCTTCCTTCCTTCCTGTCCCTTCCTTCCCTTCCTTCCTTCCTTCCTTCCTTCCCTTCCTTCTTCCTTTCCCTTCCCTTCCTTCCTTCCTTCTCCTTCCTTCCTTCCTTCCTTCTTCCTTCCGGCTTCCTTCCTTCCTTCCTTCCTTCCTTCCTTCCTTCCTTCCTTCCGTCTTCCTTCCTTCCTTCTCCTTCCTTCCTTTCCTTCCTTCCTTCCTTCCTTCCGATCCCTCCCTTCCTCCTCCTTCCCTCCTTCCCTCCTTCCCTCCTTCCTTCCCTCCCTCCTTCCCTCCCTCCCTCCCTCCCTCCCCTCCCCTCCCGCCCTCCTCCCTCCCCTCCCTCCCTCCCTCCCTCCCTCCCTCCCTCCTTCCCTCCTTCCCTCCCTCTCTCCGACTGCCATTGCTGCTCTCTTCCTCGCCGGACTCCTCCTCATTCGCCCTTCTTTCCCAATCTTCTCCCTCCATTCTTCTCCTTCAATCTGCCACTCCCACCGTCCTCCTCGCCTTTGCCGTGGGCTCTGGCTCTGCCCTCCCTCCGCCTCCTTACACTGAAGGGCCTGGGCAGGGAGGGCAGCCGGCCCTGCCCCGCCTCGGCTTGGCCCGGGGCACCTTTCGGGACACCTCGCCGTGCTCCCCGCCTCTCCCTTCCTCCCCTCTTCCCCTCCAGTCCCTGCTCCTTTTCCTTCTCCTCTCCTCTCTGCAGTCTTCCCTCCCCTGCACCGCTCCCCCCGTCCCCAGTCCTTTGGCTCCCTCTAGCTCCATCCCCTCCTCCGTCACCCCCGACCCCTCCTCTCTGCGGACCCATCCTTCCCTCCGCCCCGGCTGCGCTGCCGCTCTCCCCGCCGCCGCCGACACTGGCCGCGCCTCGGCGGCTCGGCTCGGGCTCGGCTCGGGCTGTGGGCTCGGCTCGGACGGGCTCGGCTCGACTCGGCTCGGCTCGGCTCGGCTGGGCTCGGCTCGGCTCGGACACGCTCGGTTCGGACACGCCTGGCCTGGACACGCCCGGCCCGGAGACACGCTCCGTTCGGACACGCCCGGTTTGGACAGGCTCGGCCCGGCCAGGCTCGGCTCGCCGCGCCAGTGGTGCAGCTCGGGGGCGGCCCGCCGAGCTCCTCCGGCCCCGGGCGCGCCGCCGGCCTTCAGCATCGACAGCATCCTGCAGCGCCCGGCCAGGGAGCGGGACACGGCCCGCTGCGCGCTGCCGGAGGAGGAGGAGGAGGAGGAAGAGGAGGGAGAGGGGCCTGAGGAGCAGGACCCCAGTAGAAAGGCTCCAGCGACTCGGGTACGGAGCCAGCAGCCGCCTCAGGCTGACCCGCAGGTCGGGTCGCAGCCCGGCCCCCGCCCAGGCGGTACCTGGGCACCCCCAGCGCCGCCGGGCCGGGCCGGGCCCAGCGCACACGCACACACAGACAGACACAGACAGACACAGACACACACAGACACACACAGACACAGACACACACACAGACACACACACAGACACACACAGACACACACAGACACACACAGACAGACACAGACACAGACAGACACAGACACACACAGACACAGACACACACAGACACACACACAGACACACACACAGACACACACACAGACACACACAGACACAGACACACACAGGCAACACACACACACAGAACACACACAGACACAGACACACACACAGACAGACACAGACACGCACACACAAATACAGACACACGCGAACGCGGACACAGGCACGCGCGAACACAGTCCCAGACACACAGAGATACAGACACGGACACACAGACGCACTCGCAGACGCAGGAGGAGGGGAGGCTCGGCGGGCGGACGCGGGGCGATGCCGCACACGCACCCACCTGATCCCAGGCTGCTGTGCCCCCTCCCGGCCTCCTGCGGCTGTCCCGTGCCCAGGAGCCCCTCACTTTCCTGTCGTGCAGCTGGCAGAGGGATTCCCTTGGATCCTTATGGAAGCGCCCCACCCTTCTTCTCCCCTCTGGCGGGAGCGGGACCGCGGCCAGCCCTCGGCAGCCCCCTCCCCATCCTGTCCCCCAGCCTCTCCCGTGCGTGCATGCGGGGCGGGGGCGCGGGCCGCGGCCGGGACTGATGCTGTGCTTTGCCCTTGCAGGCAGCGAGCCCCGCCGGCCCCGGGCAGAAGGGACGAGCCGCGGCCTCGGCCCCGAGGGCGGCGATGCGGGGTCCCCGCTCCCCGCGGAGGGGCTGCGCGGTCCCCGGCAGCCGCCGCCGCCAGAGGCCGGGGGCTCCGGCGCGGAGGAGCGGCCGATCACCGGCGGCGGGCGGCAGGAAGAAGACGCGGACGATCTTCTCCAAGAGCCAGGTGTTCCAGCTGGAGTCCACCTTCGATGTGAAGCGCTACCTGAGCAGCTCCGAGCGGGCCGGGCTGGCCCGCCGCGCTGCACCTCACCGAGACGCAGGTGAAGATCTGGTTCCAGAACCGCCGCAACAAGCTCAAGAGACAAATGTCCTCCGAGCCCGAGGGCCCGGGGCCGGCCGAGCCCCCCGGGGAGCCGCAGCCCCCCCAGCGCCGCCTCGGCTCTCTCCTTCCCGGCCCTCTACAAGGACAGCGCCCTGCTCAGCCCGCTGGACAGCGCCCTGCTCAGCCGCTGCCTGCTGCCGCTGCCTTTCCCCCTGCTCTGCCCGGGCAGCGCCGTCCCCTACCTCTGCCTCCCGGGCCGGGCAAGCACTTCAGCCTGGTGGACGGGGATGTATAGCCCTGGCCTCCGACCTTGCCTTGCCGGGGGCCGCCCCGATGTTATTTATGAGCCCGCTGTGCAGGTGGAGTGTCCGTCTTCGCCACAGGCACCTCCCGGCCCACGGAGGGGCCGCCCGGGCTCCCCCCCGCGTGTCCGTGGCTGCCGACGCTGCCAGAGCTCGGAAGGGCGCTGCCAAGCCGCTTTCCCTCCTGCAGCGCTTTTTCGGTGGTCAGGACGGAGGAGATAACACGGAGCCACCAAAGAAACGGGGACGTGCTCTGCCTGCCGCCCTTCCAAATTATCCCGTTCCGGTTTCACAGGAGGGCCGATGCTCTGCCTCAGTCCGTGGGGACCGTTGTCCCCCTGTCTGTCCCAAGCACCGTGGCGGTCGCTTTACCGTGAACCGAGTCACGTTTCATACAGATTGGTAATGGCCAAGGCCGCTCTGTGCTTCTCTGTCTCAAACTCTCCTCCTCTAATATCCCTCCGAGTAGCTTCTCCCACCTTTTACCATGACCAAAATGTAGACACCTCTCCTCAGATCTGGTTCTTAAACTGTGACTTTCTTGCTTTCTTCCCCTTCGGAAGAAACACCCCGAGATCTCTCTCACATGTTTTTTGCTAAGTGGTTCTCAGACTGGGGGGTCGTGTGGTGTTTTTACGGAGCAAGACAAGCTGTCTCTTGTGCTAATCCCGCCCCCCGAAATCTCGTGGGACGGTTTTTACCTGCTACCCTAGGGTAAACAAGTGCGGTTTTAAATTTTTTAAATATCTATCTACATATAAATTTGCAAACGCTTTTGTCGTCCTTTGATTTCTAAGTTAACACGCGTTATATCCCAAGGTTGGAAATAAACCTTTTCAGAAAGTTGAAACTCCTGCCTTTTCAATAGTCACTACTAGGTAGTATCAAATGAATGATATTTCCTAGACTGCATCGATGGTTTTTATTTTAGAAATAAAGAGCGCAATTTAAAAATAAAACCACAATCGTGACATTACAAAATTCAGCCTTGCGTGCGCGAATGGCATCTCATGGATTTTTCCCAGTGGGGAAAAAAAAGCACGATAGTTGTTTCGGCCAGATAAGAAGGGGTTTTCTTTCCTTTTCTCACTCTTCCGTTTGTCTTTCCGCGGGCAGTTGATGGAGATGCACAAGGAACAGACGCAGGAGAATCCCGCGGCCCGGGCTCCGCTCCCAGCCGGGGAGGTGCCGAGCCGAGCCGAGCCTGGCTCCAGCCGAGCTCGGGGAAACGCTTTCCTCGGCTCTCCGAGGTTTTCTGGCCGCTGCGGTGATCTAGAGGTGTTGTTTGACCTCTCCTCTCGCTTTTAAATCCGTTTTGAATCAGTGCCAAGCAGCAAGAGGTGTCTCACAGGGTTCCCTTGCTCTGGGAAGAAAAAAGAAAATGAAATAAAAAGGTCGAGGCTGTGGTGAGGGTGGTGTCAGCAAGTGGAGAGGCTTAAGGGGACCTGCCGGGGACTCTCCATAGCTCAGGTTTCCCCAAACTGCCGCTCCAGGGAAGGCGCAGGCGACGAACTGACGGTCTGGACCGCAGGACTCACTCTTCTTTTCTCGTCTGAATTTATAGTGATAGTCAAAGAAATTAAAATCCTCTGAGTCTGCGAGTTGCTCCGTGGCTAAATAACATATTTCCCAGAGTGATGATCTATGGTTCCTGTTTCTCTATATTTCATAACTAGAGATTATTTAATAATCTGTTTCGGAACCTTCCTTCGGTTGTTTGTTCTAATGTTTTCCATGTCTATACCCCATTACTTGAGTGCTATTACCAGATTAGTTAATACCAATAGAAGCAAATCCACCTTTTTCTAAATCCCTACCAATGGAAGTTTAATCAGACGCAACAGCTATACACTAGGGTCCCTCCCTTTAGTTCTTTAACATGAAACTAAACTTTATTTAAAGACACTGTCCTTCCACACTACTGCAGCCTCCTACATCTCCGTGGTGTAAAAAAACCATATAAGGAATCGTTATTCTGCAATTAATCTACTTTTCACTACATTTACCGAACCATTTTCAGTCTTCTCCCTGCTTTATTATTTTTCCTTTCAAACTGTTGCTGTAGTTACAGAAGCAAAATGAAGGAAAATACGAACCCACGGAAAGGGGGGGAGGTTTGTTTTTTTTCATCAGAAACAACGGGCAGAATAGTTCTGCAGGCAAGAGGAGTTAGCACGGGTCAGGTTTCGCAGCTTGCTGCTCTCGGACCCGATCGTCAGCAGTTAATGAACAACAAACGCCCGAAACAGCCGTGAAACCAGGCAAAGTAAATAACTCCCCCAAATTATTCGTTTCCCATCAAGGTAGAAGCGTTGTTTCTGGAAGTACTGGCCAGAAGTATTATCCAAATTATCCTGTAGCTGCTACTCAGGGTAGCACGGCCAGTGGCAAGGGGGCTTTCTCTGCAGAAAACCAAGTTCAGGATGCATCGGGATTCCCAGCCGAGCAATCAATGCTGAATCACACTGAATATTACTGACATTTCTTTTACAGCTCGAAACTATTGTGTTTGCAATTACTAATTGCTCCTTACTGCAACAGGAGATTGCTACAAGCCACTGTATGGGTAACCTGTTGATGAGAGACTTCAAGGAATTAAACAGACCACAGCAGAACTAAACAAGAAAACAGGAAACAAACCTCAAACAACCCCCCAAACCATCCAATCAACCAAAAAACTCCAAACCTCAAAAAAAAAAACCAACCCAACCCCCCCCCCCGAAAAACCAAACCAAACACAAAAAAAAAAAAAAAAAATCAAAAAACCCAAAAAAACCCCCAAACCCTCAAGTCCCAAAAAACTCTGACAGAGCTAGCAACGAGTTTGAGAAAAAAAAAAAAAAAAAAATCCAAACAAACAAGCAAACCAAACCAAACCAAACCAAACCACCCATCCCAACTCCAAACAGTGCTAGAGCTGATTAGTTGCTGGAAGTGAGATTTAAAAACGTGCTGTGAAGGTTTGATGCAATGAAGAGAGGTTCTGCAACTGCTTGAGAAGTTTGATCTTTTTTTTATATCATCTATCAAAAGCTCATATAAAATGATTTTTTTAATGATTATTAGAATAACAAGAAGCCCTGCCTGTGCTGGGAGATGCCCTGTGCTAGGCATGGTACATATGTACCAGCAAGCTCCCTCAGAATTCTCTATAAACTCAAAAGGAAAGAGTAAGACCTAGCACCAGAATCTTAAAAAAAAAAAAAATAGATGGCAATTAACTATGAAATTTATCCATTTATCAATAGGAAAATATATTTAAAATCAGTTGGATACATACACAAATTCATTGGACACATACACAAATGCATTGCTTATTGAAAGAGTGTAATAGAAGGGCTTAAAAAATCTGCTCAATCTCTCACTCCTCCACCCATTCATAAAAGCCTCACAAGGCTCATTCTAACTTTTCTGGAAACCTGTTATGCTGTAAAGCCCCTGAAGCTTAGGATGATTAACCACACTACTTTTCCTGTCTGAAAGTGTGCTGAGAATTAGAAAATTCATTTTTTTTTCCTGCTAGAGAGCAACCCTTCTGACTTCTCTGCTCTGTTGGAAGGTTTTAGCAGACTCCCCTAGGACTGGTTTCCCACTGGAGTCTCGTGATCAGGAGGCTGGAGCAGACACTTGTTATCATTTTGTTTTGTTTTGCTTTGTTGTTCTCCAATCATCACATACACAAACACCTTGGTGGGCCAGCACAAGGACACTGTGCCAGCCTTGTCCACCCCGTGCTGTTCAGATTTCTGCTCCTGACCAGGCTGGGGCTCACCTGCACCAGGTGAGGGAAGGTGTGCTAGAGACCAGAGAGAGAGGAGTTACCCTCAACAGCTTTATGACTGTACTAGTTGTTGATCTAGAATATGAAAACTTTCCTGCTTCTTCTCCCCTTTTCATGGATTTGGGGCTTTTTGTTTGTTTGGTTGGTTTTTTCTCTTTTTTTTTGTTTTTGTTTTTTGTTTTTTGTTTTGCTTACTTGAAATGCTAAATTATCTTCCATTTTTAAGGAAATGATTGAACTTATTACACATTTTTTTATGTTTGTATGCTAAAGAAGTGCTTCATCAGCTTGTAGTGCTATCCCAAAAAGTAGTAATGTTTTATGTGCTGCAAGAAAGCCACCAATGATTGACCATAGAGGAATTAGACAAAGAAACAGGAGTCATAGCTTTATCTCCCAGGGGAGATTAATTTGAATCTAGGCAAGATTAATAAAACTTAAGGAAGATAAAAATTCATTGCAGAATTTCAGAAGAGGGATAACATGGATGATCCAAAATCATTGTGAACAGAGAGAAATAATTTTGGAGAGGCACACAGTAAAAATGATCTCTCTGCCTCTTCTGTGCAGTGGAGGTCTAACTGCACTATATTTTGGAAAACCTGCAGTTTATTTCCCTTTCCTGTTCTCGTGAATATGCGCAGTGGGCTCCTTTTGCAGGTTAAACTTGGGCTTGGCCTGATACTGCTTTCCCTTACAAACACATGGTGGGAAGGCAAGGATGAGACCTCTAGAATATGTCTGACTCAGAGCAGAATTTGTCAGACTGAGTCCGTAAGATTTCTCCTTTTTGAAGAATCTGAAGTTATAATATATTCATAGCTGCGATGTAAAATTGTAAACATTGAAAAAGTAAGTTATGGATTTACTGGAGAGGTTTGGAAATGCCTGAGCCTAAATGCACATTCATATTTGTCTCAATACTGATATTGAACATGCTCTTGCATCCTGAGATGTGGTTGTCAGCCAGTTCATCTGTCACTTTAGAGATCATACAAATTGCTTAAAATAAAAACCTGTGAAGGGTTTGTTACTAAAAATAGAGTCCATCAAGGAGCATAAATTCAGAAATATTTATCTTTTGTCCTATTCCGTGCTGCAGTACCTGGGAAGGGCTCTGTTCCTAAAAGGAAAAATCCTTTTATTTCAGAGAAGAATTTAGCTCTAGAGAAAAACAGTGAGTCCTGGAATGGGAAATAGTGATTGCAATGTAATCAGTGCACAGAGGGAACAATCATATCTGCCTCTTCTCTGCCCTCCACACATCATTTACATTGGTGATGATCTTTACGTAAAATCCAATGGGGACCAGAAAACATTACCAGAAATTCTAGGAAAAAAAAAAAAAACAACAACAAAACCCAAACCTAAACCTAAAGGAATGCCCACTGTGAACACAGCACAACATTCCCAGCTGTATCATCAAAATCAAATTATTTAGCACAATAAACAGTTGAGAAAATACAAGCAGAGAAAGTCTGCAAGATCAGAAAATCTTCGGTTAATTAGAAGAGAGGGATCTGCAGGAGAGAAAGGCATGGACATACCTGAAGGTGGCTCTAAGGAGGGCAGAACCACAGCAGCAGGTAAGAGATTTTCAAGCAAAATTTTGTTGCGCTTGGTTGTGGCCCTGGTGGGACACTGAAGCTGCTTTTATGAGCAACTGTGTGGTCAGAGTAGCAAGAGGTGTACCTGGAGTCAGCAACCCAATAAAGCAGTTACAAATCATGAGTCTACCAGTTCAACTGGGTACTGTGCCAGACCAGAAGTGATGGGGGACTCTGAGGACAAAGGTAGTGGCAGTGATGCCTGTGTAAATCACTGTGTAAAACCTCTTTGTGAGCGCTGTGTAAACCTCGTTGTACAGACCCACCTTTGAATTTTGGTTCCTCAGTGTGCTGCAGTCATATTTATCCTTTGGGACAGGGATTTCTGAGCTGTTCTGGTTGGAGCAGAGGCCACCCCAGTCTGCTCAAAGGTTTTTCATCAGTTTGTGAACTGTTACACGGAAAGAAGTGAGACTTTATTAAACAGCACATCCTCTCCTACATTTTTGATTTCTTTTCATTATTTTCACACTTAGATTTAGAGATCAGAAATATAACCTTTATAGAGGATGCATCATATGAGAAATCATCTGGGGAAGTTCTTTTTAATGGCTGTCTTCTATTTTGAATAGAATTATTGAACTAGCATGGCTCTTATCAAGTGGGGAGGTCATTTAATAATTGATGAAGATCGACACTTGATTGAATCTGGATTAGCTTTCACCCTGGCTGTTCTCCCCAAATCTGCCAGATCCAGTTCCTCATTTATTTTAACAACCAGCTACAGGGCAGCTATGAGAACCTCAGTTCTGCACATAGATTTTATCTGGGAACACTCAAAGTTCAATTTGTGACCACTAAAGAGAAAAGCAAAGTTACACACAGAGCCAACATGACTGTGAGATTGGTGTGAACTCTTAGCTCTTTCTAAATGTCATGAACAAAAATATTTTACTAAAAAATAATCCCTGTGTACAGTTATTATATCTTTCTAAACTGACACCAATGCTCAAATCAGAAAGGAGATTTGTCTGGCAGTTAATCAGAATGGTGTCTGCATTCCAGTTCTCTGGGAGGTGCAGATCAGCCTACACGTGTATAGACTGTACTCACTGTGAGATATATGCACTTCCTTCAGTTACTCCTGACAATATAAATATTCAATTGTTATCATTTTTTGTAAATAAATGACAAGTTTAGATCTGCTTTGCAAATAAATAGCTGGGACCCATGGACAAATGTCTTTCACTGTTCCCTTGCAATGGCAGCAGTGTCTACTGAATCTTTCACTGTCTGAGTTTTAGTGAATCTTTGTGTGAACTGATAAAGATCTGAACATCCCCATGTTCTTTCATGCAAACAGATTTATAATATCTTTACACTGATTCCCAATTATCAGGTGAGTAAATACCTGGTGCTCCTGTATTTTTGGGTATGTTTGTATGTGCTTTAGCATATAATAAAGCACTGAAAAACTCTGCATGGTTAAAAAAGTTTTTCAACCTGTTTTTAGTAGTCTCCCATGCTTTGTACATGTAGGATTGTTTGATGACTTCTGTGTCCCATACAGTGACATAACTCTGCCTTTTTGTGCAGCCCAAGGAAAGCAGTCTGGAGCTGTTATGGTACATTACTGTGTAATTTCAGTGTTTGCTTAGAGAGTTATCAATGTGAAATTATAGATGCAAAGAACCCTAATTACTCTGTAGGAAATGTTATGTGGTATGATGTGCATGTGTTTTTAAAACACTCTGCAATTTGTGGATTTGTAACCAAATATCTGCATTCAATTTCCATTATTAAATAATTACTTCACATATGTGTTTGCTTCCCTAGACTACCAAACCTGACATTTAAGTGGGTAAGGAGAATGGCACTAGTTTATATATCCTTGTGTTAACAAGCTTTTAATAACCATGTGGTAAAGTTGTAAAATTGGGATGCAGGGAAAATAGATGAAAAGATAACAGCTAAACTAAAAAATAAGTATGCTTAGCATTGTAATCTTACAGATTGCATCATAAAACCTATGAAAAAATATCTGGAAAATTCAGATATATTTTCATGTCAAGAAGCTCACAGAATTAAAAACATAGCAAGCAACAGGCTGTTTTCAGACTGTTTCTTAGCATTTCCATGATGCTATTTTGTTAGTAGAATATTATAATAAAATAATGATTTTTAAAAAAAAATCTGATTTAAGAATGCAAAATATTTTGAAAATAGGTATTAAAATTAGCAACTCACTTATTAAGACAAATGCCACCTTTAATGAAACTCAGTCTCTCAGTCACTTGCATGTCTCAAGGGAGACAGAGAGTCTATAAGCATTGCTATCAGAAATAGCAGATGACTGATACAGTTAAGACATCAGTCCCCTTTGTCATGTCATTGGGCTCTGATCTAAATCAATGGGGAAATGTCCCCTCATATGCCTACTTGTCCCTTTATTGAAAAATCTTTTTGCCCTGGGTCAGATGCCAGGATCAATGAATCCTCACGTTTTCTGCTGAATTCTCTGAGTTCAGTGTGGAAGGGGACAGCACCTGAACTGAGAGCACCTTTCACAGTAAATCTGGCTGGGGATTGCTGTAAGCAAACCCAGAAACATTGTAAGTGGAAGCAATCTGGGGAGAGACTGTGGCAGCTTCTGAAAGGAACGCATATGTAAACATGTGGCTTTTCACTCTACAGCTGCATTTTGAAGAAGTGCTGTTGTCAGGCTAGACTAGATTATTCTGATCCTCAGATCTGCTTGGAGGCTGAGTAACACATCTAGCAAACTCATTGGGGTATTGATACCAAAGTAAGTCACGTGGCTCAGAATGAGTCTCTTCTGATTTTTTTTTCCCCTAAAAATAAAATGAGTCCTTCTCTCAATAAAAATGCTGAGAAACACATGGTTTAATTTGCTGGGTGCAGGACCTGAGATGTGTGATACACCAGGCTCTGAGAAATGGTTAAAGGAGAAACTCTTGCATCATGTGAAAGGTTGTGTGTATTAATTTTCCAGTGCTGTTTCTGCTTTGTGCTACAAGGATCAGAGGAATGCACAATTTGTACTTTCAGACTGTTTTATATATTCAGATTATACCAAACCATCTTTTATGGATATAAAAAAACAACAACAAAATGTCACATTCAGAAATCAAACACAACACACTTCCAACATGAATGAAATGAAGGAGCAGAGACTTTTACAGACTTTGCAGATCAAATCCTTTTCCAGTGTCACACAGCATCAGCTTTGCAAAAAATTAACACAATAATATATAGATCTGTGAAACAGGGTTGAGTTTCATTCCTAAATAGACTATATATGGCTTTTGGCTGTGTTTGAGAGTGTGTACATTCCAGTTTAGTTTTTGATAAAATTAATCCTTGCACCTGGTACCACTCTTTTCTAGCAGTGTGGAACAGATCTATAATTGCAATTATTTTCCTCCTGGGTGATTTAGTTCAACTGTCTGTGCCATGCAGGATATTTCCCTACATTATTTCTACTACTTATCTAATCTATTATTGAATAGTTCTGGTGCTGGTGCCTCAATTACCTCCATTACTCTCTCCCAAGGCTTGACGCTCTGTCTGACATGATTCCCTCCCTCCCCACACTGAACAGCTCCCATTGTGTCATGTGTGGTTTTAGGCTCTATTTCTTGGTTTGATGGCTTTCACATTCTTAGAATCCCCCACTTTTGAAAGGTTTGCAGTGTCATCAGGATTGGTGTAGTTTCTTCCATCTTCAAGTTTATGAGCTGGGATCCTGTCCAATCCTTCTACCATTGATGTGGATTTTCTTTACCCTTTCCTGAAGTATTTACTGTATGTGTTCTGCCTAGTTGTCTTCTCAAATGCACCGACAGAAATGCTCATACTGCAGGGAAGTAGTACCTGAGCTGGTGATGTACAATGTTTAAAAAAGTTTCCTATATCCCCTTTTCTTCATATTTCAGTGACACAATACACTGCAACTTGGTAATTCCATTATTTTTGTTCAAGGTCTGTGTTTAATAAGTTGGTTAGATTTATTTGTAGAGGAAATCTTTTTTATCAAACCACCCACCTCTACACTCCACACCTACCTCTATCATTCACCTACCTCTACACTCCACATCTACCCACCTCTTGTCTGGCTATCAATATATCTATCTCACTCTCACTCTTGCTGTGCAATCCCTCCACAGTATACTGACATCAACACAGCTTCTGCTCACAGAAGCAGATCTATGGCTCCTACCCTTAATTTCAAGTCAGCAGCATTTCTCTCAAGAGCATCTGCCAGTGACGCCACTGCCCTAAATATTATGTCCAAGGGAAAATGCTAAAGAAGAAATATGGTTTATTATGTGTTTAGCATAGCAAAATGGGACCCATCTTGGCCTATGATCTTAGTGCTGACAAACAGAAATGTATCACACATCAGCAAGGATGCTGATGGTGTGGTTAGGGATCCTCTTCAGAGAAAACAAGAAGTAACTTGGAATCTATTGCAGATTTCTCACCATGTGTGCTGGAGAACAGAGCCCAGTTAGGGAGGTCCTGGATGTCACCACACACAGATATGCAAGCCAGAACCTTCTATCCCTGAAGACTTCCAAGATTTCCATGGTTACATACATCCAGTAGTCTCTATTACATCTGCATGCAATACACTCAGCATTTTGCTGTGGTTACCTGGGAACAGATGGAGATGACTGGAAGAGCAGCATGATTCCTTAGGGCAGAAGGTGCAAGAGAGATGTCAGGGGAGGGTGCACACAGGTGGGGCTGGCTGATCTCTAGGAGAGGGGCACTGTGGACTCAGATTTGGGCTAGTTTCCTTGTATTCCTGCTGTGGGAGAAAAGGGCTGTAGAATGTGAATTGCATTACCTGTTCACCGCTCAGGGCTGGTGCTGGTGCCCTCCCACTGCTTCTGACCAGCTGATCTCATTCTGTCAAGATGTCAGGGCACTTCAGGGGTTAATTTGGCCTTATAGAATAAATATTGCCTTTCCATGCATTTAGTAGGCAATATTTAACCAAGGATGAAAAAACTGAAGAGGGGAGAATTAAAGAAGAATTACCAAGCTGCTCAGGGTTATGTGGGAAATCTGTGACAGGGTGAAGATGAGATCCCAGGCTTACAGAAATTTGATACCCTGACAGGTAGAAGACAATCTTAATGTCTAGAATATTAAAGTTCATGTTTCCTTTTTATTATTTCCCCTCAGACAAATTATGTATCTGTATCTATACTGGATATAGATCTGGTGAGAATTCTTTCACAAAATATTTCTTTAAATATAGATGCTGATTTGTCTGAAATCCACCATGAGAAAGGAAATATTTGGCTAAATTTATTGGCTCTTTGTCATTATGGAAACATGGCAAAATCATCAGAGCTTTTAGATGCAATATTTTCAAAATGACAAGTGTTAACTTTGGGATTTGAAACAATGTTTTTTTCCTGAAAGAAGAAAGAGAATTACGGAGCAACTGAATGAAATTTCAAATGTTTGAAGTAGAAACAAAATGTTGACCAAGTAGAGAAACTAATTTTCAAATGTTTGTGATTATTTTTCCATTTCTGACAGATTTATTTGGAAGACAAATATTTAAAAAATATGGACATGGTAAAATGATTTCATTAACAGATTTTAAAAATCAATAAGGATTAAAGAGGAGCAAAATTCAGATCCTTCTGAGCATTTCTCTCTAATGTCACCATTCAAAACTGTGTTTGGTTCTTGTATTTAAGGCTGTCTTCCTGTCATGTTAGGGGCCAACCCAACCCAAAGTCATGCTTTGGGTTCTCAGGTTGTCTGGATACCCACAAAATCCAGACCCCACAGGCACATTATACTGCACAAGTAAGTGCCTGAAGACTCTTCAAGCAGGATTTCCAATGGCAGTATGGTGAAATAAATGTTGATTTTAATTATGCTTTGGAAGTACTCCATGGATTAGCTCACAAGAAATAAATTGAGGAGGAGTTCAACAGGAGTTATGCGTACAAGTGTAAGAAATGGAGTCTGACACAAGCAGCAAGAAATGGCTCTGCTTGCACAGCTTTGTGCACTTTGAAAGAGCTTCTTGACCACTCTCTGGAGCATGAAATAAAGGTCTTAAGTGTGACTGCAAATCTGTTAAGAGTGTACATGTTTCACCATTCTTTGGTTACTGTTCCCTGAAGAGAGTGAGAAATTGGGTTCTTTCTCGATGACTTAAGCAACCCTGTTGAAAAAGTAGCACACACTCACAGTTTTTACGAACAATTGAAATAATGTAAACTCTGGAGAACTTGGAATGCAGAAACTGAACAGAGCAGAAGTTTTCACACTCCTGGGAAGGAGACTGAAACCTTTTTTGACATATTTTAAAACCTAAAAATATCAGATTTAGTGTCATCAAAATTCAAATTGTAGATCCTGAGAAGAAAACGTTGTCATTCTAAATCATGTTTCTTAATAGTTAAGGGCTCAATTGTGCAAGCTCCCCAGATGGAAAAACTCCTGTTGGAGTAATTCCGAGAAAAATGTTCCAGAATTGGGACCCCACTTGCCTGTAAAGCAAAATAAGTACCACTGGCATAAAAAGTAACTACCATTAGTAAAGTAGTTATTATGCCAGGAACCAAATAAATGAGTCCTGAAAAAGAAGTCAGAAATTCACAGTTTTAATTGGCTTTGTTTGAATGGAAGGAGAGCTCAAAAGGAGGGGAAGGGAACAGCACATTGTTACAACATTTGGAGAAAGATTCAGTGAAAGTTACCAGTCTGTATAACTACTAGTGACATTTATTTCCTGTTAGATCAAAATGTGTTTAATTTACATCATAACTTATATATTGGATATTAGCAATGGTGATATTCTGGTTTTAAATTAATGTGATCAAAATGAGTTCAATAAACCACCATCAAAAGAGATGTTTGTATAGAAAATGTAGAGCAGGTCAAACTGGCTGAAAATGTGTGATGTGGATTAAAGCTGATCTCAGTGTAGTGGATGGCCACTTCTGATCAGGTGCAAGGATTTAAAGCTGTGGTAACTTCAGTTAAGCAATGTGTCTGTTCCTGAGTTATGACAGAAGGATTCACACCACAGTCTGGAGTTGCAGAGGATTCAAACTTCATTTCTTCAGGCTTCATGAGCAAATGGCAGAGCTATGAACTAGATCCTATGTAAATAATTAAGTTTAAGTGATGGAACATTTGTGACATTAGTTATAGATAATTTAGTGTCTATAATCTAATCTGATTTACTAATGAACTCTTGATTTAACATCTCTTGTTATCTGACACGCCTGGCTGAGTATTCCTAAGAATTCTGCTGAAGGAGGGACCAATAAAAATTCACACTGTTGTTCATACTTTTGCGCTTGTTTTATGGACAAACAATTAATATAATCAGCCACTATACTCAGATTTTTTTTTTCTGTGGAGAAGAGACCTTAAAGGTAGTTTCATTGTCTGTCTGAAGAGTTTCTGGTGAAAGAAGATGTGGTCTGACTTTGCCCTTCAACATGCTCTACCTGTTTGAAGTCTGAACTCAAAAGAAAAACAATCTTGAGGTTTCTCTAAGTAGCAGTGCTGGAGAACTGGTGCTTGGCCACATCTTGACTTAGTGAGGACATAAGATTGACTAACACAGGTTCTGTTCTGTACTGGACATGTCCAAAAATCTAGTTCTGAGAAAATATATCTAATAAGATTCCTACCTGAACATAGCATCTGCCCAATTTATTCATAAGTCACCCAAGGAATCCACATATGTCTTTCTACAATCTATCCTTATAAAAGTATTCAGTAAGTACTTGCAGGGAAGAAAACCCTGCTGAGCTAGTTACTCATTATTTTGAGAGCAAAGAAAAAGGGAGAGCTAAACTATAATTATAAACTTGGTGATAATGTATGTAGGAATCTTTCTTAATCCAGGCTAATCTTGTTCCATGTTCTTGCCTACTATAAAAATCTGAACGATTTTTGACAAGATCCAAAGTTTTGTCAGTTGTTAAGAATTAATTGAAAAAATTACTAGAGCACAGCAGCCATTTCAAAGGGACTGACCCAGAACCAATTAGAATTTTGTAACAATTGACCATTCACCACAAAACAGTTATCATGAGCTTTGGCCTCTGAAGTGTGGTGTTGGGGGTGGGGGAGAATCAGATTAAAGAAACTTTAATTTTTCCCCCTTTAACTAAAATATCGTTAGGAGCAGCTTTCCCAACACAACTATCAATCAACTTATCTGGGTTTTAAAGGCTGTGCTCAGCTTGCAGGAACAGTGGTACAGAGTATAATGGATGCTTATCCCCTGGCTTTAGATGATACACAATATAGGTTACTATCTTGAAAAAACAGGTCAGACATAGGAACATTCTTTATCAAATTGCTGTTGACAGCCCAAACAAGAGATTGAAGAACACCACAAAAAGGTTCTTTCATCTAAAGACAACAGAGTTTATAATTGGTCATTCTTTCGTCCTTCATCCTCTCCTCAGCAGGAAAAAGAAAATTCCTAGTGCAGTTTCTTGAACATGGTCAGCACGAGGGTAGGCTGGTGTACGCTGAGAAATAGGTTCAGTGTTCAGTCTTTTCTCTTAATGTTCCAGCTACTGATTGGGCAGGAAAAGCCAACAGTGGTCTTAAATTTTGAAAAGGAATGAGAACAAGGTACAACTTTGTGCAGGATTATCAGTATTTTGGGACAACAAATATGCCATTGCTTTGAACCAGGAAAAAAAATCAAAGGAATAAGTATTTGCCAGATAATTCTATAGAATGTGTAATATTCTGTCTCCTGCCTTAAGTCTGAAGAAAATATATTTAGTAGGTGTGCAACATAGAAATATATTGTGTACATATAGAAATAAAATATATAGAAATATGTGTGATCACATCATATGTTTACTATATACAGCATATGTGTACACATATAAGTATAAAAACATGAAAATATTAGAAAGATTAAAAAGGATGCTAGAGTCAAATATTTAGTGTTGAAGACTTTTTCCAGAGGATCACTACATTTAAGATGAAAAAGAAAACTTTATCCTGATTTTCTGCCTGTTTCAGGCTATTAAATTTCACCCAGTGAACTCTTATATAAGTTGCCTTGGACTGATGATGCGTATTTCCAGGAGATGTTTGCAAACTTAAGTTGAAAATACCAGAGACTGAAACTTGACTGTCCCCTTTGGTGTTTTCCTCCAACAGTCAATCCTTCATGAAGAATAGCTAAAAAAAAAGAGATCAGAGCAATTAAATCACTGTCCCACAAACACTTATGCTTTTGCTTACCCTGACACACGTGAGTAGCTCCACTGAACTCAATATAAAGAGAAATCAATAGAACTGGTCATGTGTAACAAGTTAAATATATGAACAAGTGGGTTTAGGTTTAAAGCCTGAAATTGCCTTGGAAAAGTCCACAAGAACGTTTTTACATATTTTTAAAATGAAATTATTCCAAGAGATTCATAGGGTAGATGAATAGATCCAACCATTGCCCTATGAAAAAGCTCAGCTCTGACCATGTTTCTCTAGCTCTGGGTCAGTGTTCTGACTGACAATTTTTTTGAGCAAAAAAAAAGCCCAAACTGCACAAGTTAAAGATCCATATGGGTCTGTAAGCATGCTGCCCCAAAGGAGCAGCAACCATAGTGGCTAAATGCCAGCTAGAAAGGCAAAGCTCCTCAGCTTGGTTATACACCTACATAAAGTACCTGGGCAGGAACTGAGTTTCATTTGTAGCAGGCACAGATAAAAAACACCTGTTACAAGATTTAGAGAGGGGAAAAGGCTGTTTTGTGCTTTTAAAGAATATTTAACAGCCTTTGCTGGCAAGGGAATGTCTGTAGGGAAACTTCCTGGGTTGGAAGCACAGGACTGCACAGCCTCCTTGTTTTTGAAGGTAAGCACAAGAAGTCCTGGATGATGGGGAGGTTGCTGATGGAGATTATTTTTTAGGGTGACTTATAGTATGAGGTCTTCCCAGCTTTCAGCTGGAGGTGGATATTGGTAGTTGCTACATGGGTATAGCTAAAGAGAGAAAGTTTAAATGTGCTTGACTTTGGGTTTTTGCATACAACTTGGAAATATAGACTGTGTTCTATATTGTTTTATTGGACATGGCTTTGAGTAAAATAATTCTAAGATAGTAATGAATCCTATAATCTCCTTCCTATGAAACTCAGGGTGTTTAAAGGCAGGAGAGGGGATGAAATTTCATTTGAAGTAGAGCTTTGACTGCTGTTAGTGTCACAGCAATGCCCACACACCCCAATGGAGCAGGGGAAAAGGAGATCTGCAGAACAAGGACCTCTTGGCTCCCTTGCTTATGCAAAGAAACAATGTGGGAGTCTCACTCGAGCTTGGTTTCTAGATGAGCATAATTCCAGTCACTTCAGTGGATTTATTTCCAATTCATTTAGCGTCATTGTGAAAAGAAACAGACACAAAGTTTGCTTTGGCACTGCACATTGTGTTGCGTCACTGTCTAGCAAGCTTCCCATTGCAGGTTTTTTTCAAAAGGATGCATCTGCCAGCCCAATACAAACAAAAATAACTTCCATGTGTCTTAGCTTAAAGCTGAATGAGAAACGTGATGCCACATCAGTGTTGTCCATTCAGGACTTCAAGCCCTGTTTCCTCATAACAGATATCAGAGACACTGTATCCAAAATGTTTTCTTTCCATATTAAACCATAAAGGTTGGGATCAAATCCTAAAAAGCTTCCATCCAGATAATTTTTTATTTCTGCCTGGCATTGAGACCCTTTAGTGCCATTTTGCCATACTCCCCTGTAATCAGTCTTGGAATAATTTCTGGCCTTATTTTAATGGTCATAGCTAGGTGGTAGTTAATTAGACAAATCCTGAAAATCTCAGTTTGTATGCAGTCTGGAAAACCCACGATGCTCCAGAGGTTGTGCAGACTCCCTAGAGATCCTTCTGTGACTTAAGTGTTTATTTCCCCTTCTTTTTCTTTCTATCTGATCTGCTTCACACGTGTATCCACTAAGTCTTTGGTTTTGCATTGCTCTACTCATTCTTAAATCTTAAAGCCATTGGATGCTCTCAATCAATGAAGTTTTCTAGAAGCAGTTCTATTGTATTCCTATGCTGGGAGCAGAGTGCAGTCTGCAGGATTCCCTGACTTTACTCTCAGACTATTCAGTGCAGCTTTGTTAGTCCTGTCTTGAGCTCACTCTCCCTCTGTGTGAACTGGACTGTGAGCTCTGAGACAGACCAGTAGTTGCTTCCATGCAAGTGTTTCAACTGGAAAATTGATTCAAAACTCAACCTGCCACAATCAAGTGTGTTTTGTTTGGCTGATTTGTCATTTGTGATAATATCAATGAAGCGATAGCTTGGTGGCAGTCTAAAACAGATTTTACTGTTCATCGCTGTTGATCTAAATAAATGAGAAAAATTGTGTGTTTTCCCTAATCTGTAAAGGGAAGGCAAACAAAGCAAATTTCAACCAAAACTAAGAGCTGGAACAAGCCCAGTGAATAAAAAGTTTTGTCTTAATCCCCAGCCCAGTTGATGCAAGTTGTAGCTGCCATTGTTGCCTTTCCTCCTATAACATTCTCTTTATTGTGATTATTTCTGAGTTTATATTATTTAGCAGAGCATGAAATTTTTTCCCATCTGACTGTTTCTGCAGGTTTGAGATGGGATGGAGTTGTAATGTACATTTACCCCAATGTCTTCTCTATGTACTTCCAGTTGTAGCAGAGAGCAACTCACAAATGACTCCTGAGAGTTTGCCATCTTTTCTATGAGGAGAATGTCTAGAAACAGACTGTGATTGCCCCAATATTCATTGCGAGAAATCAGCTATTCCCATCTAAATAGTGTTTGGAGGTTTTCAGTTCGTGCACAGTGTTCAGCCCACACACGCACACAAGAACTCTCCACTCAAGAATTCCCCATGGGAGTTATTGATCAGTGGTAATTGCTCAGGTAAATAATGTATTATTGAGCCCTTGGCTGTGTGTGCCAGTGAAGATTTATGAATGCAAACAGGGAACGTGGCTCCTGCCAGCACTCCTGGTGAGTCTCAGTAATTGTTTTTTTTCCACAGTGTCTGTGCTTGTGAAACCTGAAGGCATAGATCAATTCTGAAATATCTGGATACAAACAAATGTGAATTTCCTGCAGTACAAGTGAATCATTGCAGTGGCTGGAGCCACAGAACAGCAATGGAGCTTTGCCTTGGATGGTCAGCTGCAGGGGAAACACTGCTGCTGGAGAGATGGCAACTAGATGAAAACTTGTGATCATGCTCCGGACTTAAGGCTTGCTCAGAATCCAAGGAAACAACAGTAGGAAAAGTGCTGAAATGTCACCACCAAGGAAAGGAAATATAAAATTAAGTAGAAAGGAAGCCAACAGATCAACATACTCTTACCAATAATATGGAACATTCTGCAAATAACTGTAAAGCTGCAGTGTGAAGCATGGATGTTGATAAGAATAATTTGAAATATCTGAAGGTGGAAATTAAAAATGAGAATATTAAATTTTGTAGCCTGCTAAGACCCCTGCCAAGGTGCTGAGCACTCTTAGCTATTAACTTGACTTATTAGGACTGTCCTAGGGGTATTTACAGATTCACTACCTCAGATCCCCACAATGTCCATACTCAACCCATTGTCAGGTCTGTAGCAGAGGTACAGACAGCAGAACAAATAGAAAGTTTGGATCTAAGGGGTTTTCCTTCCAGCTGATTTTTTTTATCTATGATAAATACAAACACTGAATACTCAGAAGATTTTCTGTGCCCCTAGGGAGAAAGGTGTGACTTGGCAGATGTCAGAGAGCTCTGGAGGTGGGAGGCTGGAGACAAGAGCTGGTTTTGCTCATGACTGCCTGCTGTGGGAAAGAGGAAGAATTTCTTGGGTCCTCACCTGTCTGTCCACAGGTGAGCAGCCTCCCCATAGCAATCCTCTGAAGCTTTCTAAAGAACTTGGGCCTCTGCTCATCCTACCTTTCTGACTTCAGCCTGAATGCCTGGTGTGAAATACCCCTCATATGCATTATGGCTGGACTACAACTGCACAAATGCATCACAAAGTAAATATGTTTGCCTCAAATTGCCTTTAAGCCAAATTTAAGTTGGAGTCCATTACTGCAAACAGATTAGAGAGAGGAACCAAAAAGGCAGCTTTGAAGAGCTAGGATGGAGCAAATGTCACATATTTTGGTTGCTTGCAGCAACAGCAGCAGATTGTTTGTTCCTGAGAGTAGGATGAGGTAACCCCAGTGCTCAGCTGTCTCCATGGCCACCCACACAAACAGATGCAGGATATGGGGTGAAGTTAGGGAGCTGCATGGGGGAAAGAAAAGGGGGAAGAAAAGGCAGGAGCCTGGAGGTTAGAGAGTGAGGTCACAGTGTTGAATGGAGAAGGTAGCAATAGATTCTCTTCAGTGACATGGTGCTTTCCAGGTGAAAATATTAGACAGTTTGAAACTGTTGTTCCTTGTATTTTCCCCCCAAAAATGAATTTTCTGCACTATAAATATGAGGAGAGAGATCTGTAACTCCTTTTTATCTTTGATCCAAGTAAAATGAGGAAGTTTGAATAAAAAATGAGGAAGGGTTGAATAAGAACAAGAAAAGTATTTTTCCATTCAGTCTGGATATCTGCAAAATAAAATTTAAATAAAATAGCACTTTGTTTTCCCCAGAGAAATGTTTCAGTCAAAATAATTGAGACCAAAAGTTTGGTGCATCACTGACATAAACCAAGAAATGTTTGTCTTAGAAACTCAGAAGGTGACTCAGCTGTATTTTCCTCATCCAAATTAAAATCTGTTGCACCTGGGTTTCTTCCTTTACTTGGCACAAAAGGCATAGCTGTAAGCACTTTGACAATATAAATGAAATGAATTATGGATTTATCATCTCATAGTTATAAAACCTTCTTATAGGTACACTCGGGTCATATGGCTTCAAGTCTGAGCTGAAGGGTTTGATGAGAATTAAGAGGCTCCTTAAAAGGTTGAGTCACCTTGGATGATGCATCAGTTTAAGAAAGTAAAACTTTTTGTCAATATCATAAGGAAAAAATAAAGTTGATCCTTCAGCAATAATTTTTGGCATAAAGGAGCCAAGAATACGAGTACTTGTGTAGCTGCAGCTCTGCCTGTCCTTGGGGCAGCTGTCCAACAGGATGTGGTGGTGGGAACACCTCTCACACCCTTTGCTTCAGGAAGGGCGGCTGAAACAAACATGCTGGGTGTCTGCCTTGCACCCAAATGTTGAACAATTATAAATATCTTTGATGTGCTTCTAGGAGTTCTTTGGATCTTATTTTGGAAGCTCACACCACCCTGTCCCTGGAGCCTGCAGCAGCACTGGAAGGGGCAGGACCTCTGTTCCAGAGCAATGTCCATTGCTGCTCTGCTTCTTTCAGCAGTCCTGGAAACTTCTCCTTTGGGATGTTTTGGGATTAAAAAACTCTTTCATACTGTATTGAAGCTACTTTCTCACTGTTCTGCACCTACTTTCTCTGGTTTCTCCTTCAGCAGGAATATGTTAAACGGCATTAATGGAGAACAACTTGGAAAAAGCCCCAGAAGAAATACAACTGCCTGTTAGGAACATTTTTACAGAACATGAACTTGCACATTTTTGAGTGTCTGGTCAGCATGTGAATGGCAAAAAATGTGGACTTGCTCCCATGTTTTCTCACTGTCTTAACCAGGCAACATAATTTACTCAAATGAAGTTTCCCATCACTTCCCCAGCTCTGTGTTATCTGCTGGCTTTGCTTTTACACGTTTTTTTCTGTTTAGCTGGTATATGGTCAGGCTGGATGTGTTCAAGCACAGGAGAAGGCAATGAAAACCACCCAGTTATATGGTTGCATGATATTACCACTTTCCAGATTTCTTGAATGTGTCAGAGCTATGAAGGATTTGAACTTTTAAACTACCCTGCCAATGGGTACCAGAAGAGAGAGATTCAGGAAGCAATGGCTCCCTTCAACACTGTGGTTTGAACTAACATCCCTATATACTAGATTTGTCTTTCTTTTCTAAAAAAAATAGTTTAAATCCAATAAAATATAATCTAGACTTAAAAAAATTAAAAATTCAGATATATTTTTTATGTGGATTAAATATTTGGGTTCTTCATGTTAGGGAAATAGCTGATTAAGTGAATCTACTTCCCCTTTTACCTGAATTAGCTCAATGTGCATGAAAAGTCACCTGATGCTTGAATCTGCCAACTTTGGCTATTATTTACTTTTCTGGTGGAATTAGTGGGCGCCTCAGAGATCTGAGAAAGGATTCAGTGAAATCAGCAGAATTAAATAAATATCCTCTGGTATTTTAATCTGGCTGTGGTGACCACTCTGTGGATTTCAAGCTCCATATTCTGATTCTTGGAAGCAGCTGATTAAAATACATCTTGTCTGAACCTGGGTGGAGAATGTGGTCCTGATGCACTTTCACCTTTCAAAGGGAATCCTTCCCACCAGCTTCACTCCTGCTCGACGCTTGCAAAGCAGGTGAGTATTCATGATCTATTTCTTACCTTCCTGCTGGGCCTACAGGAAAGAGGAAAAGAGCTCTGAAGTGCCTCATTTTCTTACCTTCTTGTTTTCTGAAGCCCTGAACCAGCAGGCTTCCCTGTAATTTCCAGGGGAAATGCTCTCCAGAAAGCTGCACAGCCTGCAATGCCAGCTGTGAGCCCAGAGCAATGCTCGGAGGCGAAGGGAGACAAAGATGGTGCCTTTCCAAATGAGCTTCCATTAATGGATAATTTATAGTGTGGATAATGAAAATATTGATTTGGGCTCTTTAACTCTGAAATATTACATTTAGCTTGAGGCAATAAAGACTGTTTGTTATAGTGAAGATAATGACACTATGGAGGCAGCAATGCCTTTTGTCATCTATGGGTTTCCACACAGAACAGGGGAAAAATATTTTCAAAAGTCATGAAGTTATGAAGGGCAAGGGATTGATTTTTATAAGAGACTAATATTTTTATAAGAGGGTAATGATGGTATTTCTAGAAAAATCCCTTACTCAATGACATTTAAGGATAGGACTTGTCTCTCAAACACATGGCAGTCCTGAGCATCAAGGCCATAGGTGATGGTACAGATATCCTCTGGTGAAGGCTAGTCTCTCATTTCGAAGAATCATTTCTATTTGTAGCTATCCTGATTTGGAAATGAATTTAGGAACTGAGGAGTCTCCAGAGTCTCAGCAGAGCTGACAGATGGCTTTGCCAGGCACTTGAGTCTCTGTATAAAAACAGGGTGTGCCATAAGCTCAAATGCAGGCTGCTGTCTTTGGAAAAATGGATCTTTCAAAAGGCTGCTGGAAAAGTGCATCCAGTGGTGTTTGTAAAATGATATTACTGAATTGAAGCAGCTACAGTTTGCATTGAACAGAAATGCTTCTGTGAAACTTACTGGTATTTTCAGAAGATGAATTTGAGTTCTTAGTATTTTCACTACATGATATATAACTTACTGATCAGTCTTTTTCTGCTGTTTCCAAAGCATTCAACAGCTTGTCATGGCCTGTATGGGAAGTGCTGCAGCATCTGACACTGCTATGGTCCCACACTGGTGGAGAATGCTGAAGCACACTGGATACAGACAGAAATAGTGCTGGCTGTTAAATGGGAATAGCTAGATCTATTTCCATCATCCAGTCTCCTAAAGTTTTGACAGCTTGATCAAACTAATGAACACAAAAGTGATGGACATATTGGTTCACTAATATTAGGTTACCAATCTTTGCCTTGAACCCCCATTAACGCTTCTTCCCTTGCCTGCTAATGTGAGGATAACAGATAGCAGCCAGACTTTCTGGCTCTACCCATGTGCAAAACTTCTAAACATTGGGCCACTTTTGTCTCCCACTGCACTTTGCTATAAAACCACAAGGTTAACATGACCTTCTAGCCCATTCCAATTTGTGTCCTGTGTTGAGTCGAGCTTTGTTAGGGACAAAAAATCTATGTTATATTCCATCTGATCAGAGTACTTCATGCCATCTGTATTCATTTAGCTATATCTAAGACTAGAGAGCATTACAGTGGCATTTTGTACATCGTATTGATTGCCTTCATTTGTAGCTCTTACAGACACTATTCAGTTTTAAGGTTGAGCATCAGATTTCCCATCTGCAATTTCCAGGTGCTTTCTTTCCCACCCTCCTCCTTACACAGAAGCTTTCAAAGACTCTGTTTGAACTATCTCCCTTTAAAATGATTGAAATACTGCTGTGTAGTATAAATTGCAGTTATCTTTTCATAGTTTCATCTGTTATATTGGTTAGTTTCCCAGTGTCCAATGTGGAGAAATCTGTTTAAATCTGTGATTTTATTCATGTCTCCAGACGTATCTCTTTGTGCTTGCCTGCTATTTTTAGCAGTAGCTGTACATTTTGCATCGCTGGAGAGGGTTGTTATGAGGGAGACCCCTATTAGTTTAGCTCTGTGTTTTTGTTCTGCTTGTGTTCAGCTCCTGCTTCAGAGCTGGAAGCACAGTCACAGACCTGTCTACTTGCATCTTGGTATGAGTAGGTGCCCAAAGTCAGCCTAACTGACAAGTAATTAGATGAGTTCTGGCCATGGAAATACATGTCAGTGGTAAAGGAAAAATTACTGAGGCATGGGGTGTTTTCAGCAAGCATGGGTTTTGCACTTCATATATACTTCAATATACCAGGTGAAAATGTAAAGTGTTTTCCTGGTTAAGCCTAAGAAGATGAAACCAACTGGTTTTGTTAGAATCAGTTCAAAAGGAAAAAAATGTAATATCATTGAAAAGATATTAATTAACATCATTGTTTCTGCCTGCTACCATTTAGAAGAAATTTCTGCAAGGGTTAATCAAATTGTGGCTCAGCAAAGCATTTAAGCACAAAATCAGGTTAAGACCTGCAGATAGATGTACTTATCTTCTGAAAAGCAGACCATCACCCACAACAAGAAAAAACATGTTTGATCCATTAATATCTGCTTAAAGTTGCAAAATATCTAAATAAATCTGTCATGAAAGCTTGGAATGGCAGCATCCATGTAATCATAGACAGGATTTCTATCACTGACACTGGGGATGAGTTTCTGAGCCAGCAAAGACTAGGAAGGTGCTACTGTGAGAGCTGCTGTACAAAACCAGGGGAAAAGAGAAATAATTCTCCAGAGGAACAGGAACAAGTGGATGTCCTCAAAATGCTTCAGAATATTAACATCCCTGTCCTTCCAAACCAGTGAAAGGAATACATTTTGGTGTAGTAGCTTTTTCTTTATAGAGTCATATAATAGAACCATAGAAAGGCTTGGGTTGGAAGGGACATTGAGGATTTTCCAGTCCCAACCCTCCTGCCATGGACTGGATGCCATCCTCTAGAGCAGTTTGCTCAAGGCCCCGTGCAACCCAACCTTGAACACTTTCAGGGATGGAGCACCCACAACCTTTCTGGGCAACATATTTGAGTGCCTCACCACACTCTGAATAAAGAATTTCTTTTCTGACATATAATCTAAACCTCTCCTCTTTTAATTTTAAACCATATCCTCTTGCAGTGCCTGCATGCACCTTGCAAGCTGCAGTGCCCTATCCCTGGGGAGAGAGCAGAACTGGAAGGTGCCTTTTCTCTCTGTGTGTTTGGCAGATGTGGGAGGGTAACCATGCCTGTAAATCTGCTGCCTCTAATGTGACTCTGGGGAGTCTCTTCTGGAGCATCTGTAGAAGATCCCACCCAAAAATGAGCTTGGATGTTGTGCAGAGTCTGCTCCAATCCCTGGCTCCTCGCTGCCATGCATGGCTGATTAAAAACCTGCTGGAGTACGAAGCAGAAATGGATAGATCTCTATTTTTAATGGCTTGAATGAACTTCAGACTTAAACAGCTTAATTTTCAGAAAAAGATGGAAAATCAGCTGAAAGATTTAGTGAAGACTTGATTTATTAATTATCAGACACCTGGCCTGTAAAATGAAATTTAGTGCAGGCAGCACTCAGCTGGATGAGCTGTTTGGGTAAAAGCTGTATCTGGATAACAGCAGAGTTGTTTTCATTGCTGTTCTTTAAAGGGTTTTGGATGGCAGAAGAGCAACTTTGCAGCAATAAGTCATTGCTACTAGTATGTGTTTAAATAACTTTTAATATAATAATGACAAACCCAGGAAACAGATCTTCAAATGCCAATGGAAAGATTGATTATTTCCATAGGTGTACTCCATAAAGAATAAAAACACATAGGAAAGATTTGCAAGAGACTATTCTCTGCAAACAGACAAAATTTATCAAGGAATGTCTAAAGAAAATCAAGCAACTATTTTGATATAATTGATTTCAATAAAATGTAAATCATTGCAGAAACATAAATGTGAATCATTGCAGAAACATAAACTTTTTTCCTCTGTCTCTCCCTGAATAAACGAGTCCACATTTCCCCAATAAAATCCTTCAGAACCACAGTTCCCATATGTAGGGCAGTACTTAAATAGTGATATGATTGCTCATCGCTTGGATTGCTCACACTTCCCCTCTGTTGAACATCAGGAATAGACTACTCTAAAAAGCATTAAAAACAAATGGCTGCCCCACTTCCAGGGCAGGTTCATTCAGAGAAAGGGAGGCATTGAACATGTTAAGAAAGTTATCTTCAAAAAAAAAAAAAAAAGGCTCTAAACCTTCCCACAAATATTGTTGCTTTGCTGAACATCTTTGGCTTAGAATCACCATCCCTGGAAGAGTTCAAGAAATGACTGGACGTGGCACTTACTGCTGTGGTCTAGTTGAAAAGGGGGAAATCACTCAAAGGATGGACTTGATGATCTTGGAGGTCTTTTCCAACCCCTAATGGTTCTGTGGCACTGCAGCAGAATTGCTCAGGGTTTTATCCTGAGCAGGGTTCACTGGCTGGCTCATCCACGAGAGGCAAGATCTGTGCAGTGTCATGGGGCAAGAGAAAGAAATGAAGCCTCAGTGCTGCAAGTGGAAAAAGGAAAACAGAAGATCTATGCTCACCTGCCAACTTCCACAGCACCAGGCTGTCTGTTAAAGCACTTTGTGACTGTTGGAAAACATGAAAGATAACATTACCAAACCTTTTTTTTTTAAAGATGGAACTATTACTATAGAAGTAGCTTGTGAACAACTTGAAAAATTTTAAAAATACAGTCATTACATGGGAAAGCTTCCTGTGGAATGATTATGTATGCAGTGCTGTGATAGAACCAAGTGCAGTTTTTGGTCAGGAGTGATGAAATATGGCTCTGTGCCAGGGAATTTTGGAGGACAAATGCATGCCTTGGTCTGCAGCTTTAAGCAGCAGATTTGCTCAGTACTTTTGCATTCCTCAAACCTCTTATCAAAAGAGATGATTGAGATCAAGAATTTCCCATCAAGGAACTTTCCAGAGGCCTTGCAGTGCAGGGTCACAGCAGTTGAAAAGTCCAGAAGAGATGTTTGAAATGTGGAGCCAAGATCAAGATATCTCCAGACATGGGATGGGCATTTGCAAGGCTTCAAGCACAGGGAACTGGCCTTGGGAATGCTTTCCACAGTATAATAAAATGTCAAAATATCGTGGTAGATATATTGTCTATTTTGTGACTGTAATACGTGCAGTCTAAAAAAGACGCCTGAAATAATTAGAACTAGAAGAAAATAAAATGTCAACAATTATGTAGCTCTGTTAAAATCTAGAGCTATTCTATAATTTCCATAATTCTGTCACTATCAGCTGAGGGTCCTGTCCTCAGTCAAGGCCAAGTCTCCTGGCCCTTGGTAGCAAAACCTCATGGTCCTGTTCACACTGGATTTTACATTGAGCTTAACAGAGACAGAATTGTGCCACCAGTGCTTCATTTATCATGGTACTTATATTGTTATGGTAAGATGTGCTATTTCTGTTTTTCTGCAGTGTGAGGTTTCTGTGAGCAGATGTTAAAAGTGCCATAAAAATAGTGAGTCTCTGTTTCCCAGGGTTCCTGTATGTTTGTGTAAAACGTTTGTGGGCAGTGTGAGGGACAATGCAGCCCAGATCCAGAACTTTTAAAAGTTTATCACCTCTTGGAACAGAAAAAACAATGGGGGAGAGGAGTTTTTGTCTTTACATTCCTTGATTCTGAGTCTTGTATTCATCTTTGTCTATTTCCCACAACAAAGCTTCAGTCCTATGATTATAATCACTTCACATTGACATTAATGTCAAATTAGGGAGGAATTCTTTGTGGTGTGCCCAGGATTGAGCATCATGATTGCATGCTTCATCATCCAGACTATGAGAGGGAGTGGCACATTTAAAAATACAGGCAGATAAACTGGATGGAAATGACAGCTTGTAACTCTGGGAAGAAAAACAGGGGTGCAGACTAAAGGTACCCTCTGAATGAAACAAGCTGGTTCCACACTGTTGACCTACCTGCAAATCTAATTGTGCCAAGCATTAGAAAAACTAAGAGTCCATCAAAGAAAATAGCATTCATCTGTCATCTAGTGCTTTTTAGGACATGGAAAGAGATCATCTGCTTTCACTTCACTATTCCTTGTTTGTAATCATTGAGGGATTTTTAAGGATCTGGCTGACAGCCAGTTTTCCAACAAAATGAGAAATGAGGGCAATTAAAAAATGGAAGCAGATGATTGCCTGTATATTAAAAATCAAAGGAAATTGAGAACCTTGTCTTTGAACAATAAGAAATATTTTGGCCCAGAGTATGGTATTTAGTTTGGTGGAGACAAAAAGCCACTTCATCAATATTAGCTCAGTGCAGTGCTTTTGGCAAAGACTTAACAAGTTATCAGCTGTTATCCTCTGTGGAGCTGGGGGGAAAGGAGACATTCCTCTCAGGATACAAATTCATTTCTGCATTGCCATAATACAAGTCCTCTCTTTCTGCTCTGTTTTCCATCATTTCTCCTATTGACTGGTTAGCAATTGAGATGTGTGTAATAGGATAAAACATGGCATTGAACTTCAGGCCTTTTCACCAGTTGCTGCATCTATTTGGATTCTGAGACTGGTTCTTAGAGGCACATTTTTTGTACTGACACATGTATATAAATGACCCTTAGCACTGGAGGGAAGGGGGTTACCAACAGCGCTCTTTAAAAATCTGGCCACACACTCATTATATTCACTGTACTTGGCATCATGTCACTTGTGATCTAGTGGGCTCCATTCAACTTCCATCCTAAGGCCTCTGTGTAAAGAGTCACTGTGACTGTTTTTAATGCTGTGGCAGGAACAGATGGCAAACATATTTTAGAGTGCTAAAAATATGGAAGGGCAGTAGAAATCTACATGGCAGACATCTCTCAAGCACCCACAGCTGTGACCAATTTTTTTTAAAAAATAATAATAGATATAATATATGCAAGTCCAGTCCCTAAAAGGAAAATCTCTCTTGAAATCACTTGGCATTTTGGATTTGCCTGGGTTACAGCAAAGGACAGGATAAACTCCCACTTGTAGTTTCCAGTTTGTCTCAGTCATCCTAATGAAAAGGAACAAGTCAGTGTGGAGAGGGACAGCTGAACCCCAGTCACTGTGGCAGAGCAGCATGCAGAGGGCAGCCCTTATAGATCACTGTCTCACAGGCACTGTTTCCTCACTCTGAAGGGGCTCCTATCACAAGATTTTTACAGCCTTCACAGATGTTTCAAGTTTCTGTCCGTCTATCACACTCTGGAGGATGATTTCTCTCTGAAGATGCCCTGTGGCTCCAGCAGCAATCCCTGCTCGGAGCTGTCAGGCTGAAAAGGCTAACGCCCATCTGCTCTGTCACATGCTGTCATCTTACAAGTGCCAAGACAGAAACATACAGAAAAAATGCAGGGTACTTCTTAATGAGCTGCTTGTCACAGGCTAATGACAAAGCTGAAGGAGGAGCCTCAAGGCCAGACTTGGTTCTTAAATTTTGCTGAGGAGCTGTTTTCTAGGAGCCTAAGGAAGGCCATTAAGAAAGAGGAGCACTGTGCCAGTGAGAGAAAGGTTATCCTCAGCAAAGAGGGTGTTGGGGGTGCTGCTCCTGTTCTCCCCAGTGCTGGCAGCTGGTGGCTGGTGACTCATTTCTGAGAGACATCAGCACCCAGTACCCAGGCAAGTTCATCTACCCAGCAGTGCCAACCTGTGCACAGCATTGCTGCCAGGGCAGTGGTGCAACAGCAGAACAGCCTGGGACATGGGGCAGCCCACAGGAAGGTAGGCTGCTTCCCACAGGAGTTAGGAGGCAGGCATTGTCTCTTAAGAATCTTAATCCTAATGTGCTGGGAGCTCTCACTGCCCCATAGCACACATAGTGCTCTACCCGACTTGCTCATGTCAGGACCCAGGACATCCCTCTGGCTGTCCTGAGCAGCCAGGACCCCTGCCAGGGGGGTCAGAGACCCTGGCACAGAGCCCATGACGCCTGTGGTTTTGATTATGACCCATGGAGCAAGTTACCAACCTTGTATGAAGATCAGCAAGCCACAACAGTTTAGGTAGAATAATAGTGAAGTTATCACGGGGTGGAAAAGCAGATTTTGGGGTTTCAGGGGGCAAGATGGAGGGATCTGAGTGTGTCCAGCCTTTCTCCTTCTTCTTGGCCTCCATCTTCTGCTGTGATGTTGGCACTTGTAGATTGGTTTAGAGTAGAAGCTCACTGTCTAACATAGGTGATAGGTATTGGAAAGTAATTGTAAACATTGTATACACAGTTTTTAGTATAAAAAGATAACAGCAGCCTGGGGCAGGCAGAGTGCCTCTGACTGTCCTGCTGAGCAGACCTCAGCAGGGCAGGAGAAAAATTTTTATAGATAAGGAACAATAAACAACCCTGAGACCCAGAAATGAAGAGCTCTGACTCCTTCTTCAAGCGCTGGGCTGGGAAAAGAGACTTCCGAACTCTTCTCAGGGTCACTGTGACCAGCTAGAGACCCCAACAGCTCAGCCCTAAAAAGAGCTCCCAAAGCTAAATTCCCACAGCAGGGCTTACTCCTAGCTGTGTAGCAGGCAACATTAAGCGATCTTCTCCCATGGCTTCCCACTGGCAGCTCATAGCACTCAGGTTATTTGGGTGTCTGAGGAATGGTTGTGTTCAAATTCTGTCCTCCCAAGGCAGGACAGAGGGGTAACTGCCCTGATAGCCTGTGCTGCCCCAGGGTGATGCAGCCCACTGGGAAACCTCAGTGAAGCAGTAGCACATCTGTAAATTTACAGGGGTGCATGAGGTGTTTGACTCAGGTCTGATGTGGTCTAATGCATCTGTGTCCTCGGAGAGGGCTGTGCTGGGAAAGGTTTTGGAAATGATCCTGTGGATGCTTTGGATTTGATGTGTACTGTCACCCAGGTCAGCCCTCACTGCCTGACGGCAGTGACTCCCTCACAAGCAGGGTTGATGCTCAAAACTCCATCCCACTGTGCTGGAGGCATCACCTGGGGAAGGAGTGGAAGATGTGGCCCCATCTGTGCCCCCCCAGCAGCACTCAGGACACTGCTGCAGGCTGCTCTGTACCTGCCACAGATGTGCCATGGCTGTCTGAGGGTTTGGACCCTTCTAAAGTAGAACTTCTTGTTTCTGTGGGGCAATATTTGATGTGTTTGTGTAATATTCTTAAAAATTTAGGCATCAAAAAACTTTTGAAATTCTGCCCTTTTTGGTCTTTAATGTCACATTCAGAGTTTCCTTCATGTTGCATATTCTTCATGGGGGACAAACAGACATTTTAAAATAATTTCCCCTGTACAAAATCAAGTCAGGAATACTTTTTTCTTTCTGTGCAAGAAGTAAAGAGAACAGGATACAGAGAGGAGGGAGACTTCAAGAGGAAAAAGTTCTGAGCTTGGTGTGCCAGACTGGAGCTTTCAATGGCAGCTGCCTGTTGCTCACAAACACACAGACACAGGCATATGTCCCAGGCCTGGTTTAGTTTGGCTCAGCCAGTAGATCCCAACATGTACTTGAGGAACCCTCCCCAAACAAAAACATGCTCTTATCAAAGCAGAGAGCAGAACTCCTAGCCCTGGAAAAACTGTACAGCCATTAACAAGTTATTTCTAAGCAGCCTGAGCTAACAGCTAACATGTGGCTGGCTGTGGCCCAGGGATGCTTGCTGGTCTTGGGCAAGGAATTGCGAGCTAGAGCTCACCACCCTGCTGTGTCTGGAGGCAGGGGGCTCCCTGTGCCTGGTGGCACAGCAGGTGATGGTGGGCAGGACACCAGGCTGCTGGGGCTCCGTGTGTGATGGCTGGGAGCTCCATGGAAGCTGGAGGGCTGTGCCTCCCAGCAGGGCAAACATGAGCCATACCCAGAAACACAGAGGAGTCAAGTGATATAATTAGTAGGTATGTTATCCTAAGTCCTCAAATATAATTATTATGTGTGCTACTCTAAGTTTTCAGTGGTATAATGTTAAAATGAAAAAGTAATGATAATAGAGATGCACTAATCTAGCCAAAGGCAAAATATAAACAATTTATGCTACAGCTATTTCCAGTACAAGATTTTCTTCTACCTTTAGGCTCTGTTCTGCAAACACTTGACATAAGTATTTAATTTTGCATAGATATACAGTTCCGCTGAACTGGGGAGGTGTTTAAAATGAACAAGTAAGACACTGGCTACACTAAGAATGCCTTGCTGTATAGGAACACAAAATCATGGGCAAGTGATGTTCCTTTTCTGCTAGTACAGCTGTGGTGGAATAAAGCATTTAGCATCAAAATGCCAATAGAGTAAATACACCCCTGAAAGCCAGACAAGCTCAGTCACAAAGGCAGCTATTGCTGGCAGAAGTTTATCTAAGCTACAGGGAAAATCTTAAATAGTCTGGTGCCCATTGTTTTGTCCTTTTCATGGAGGTTTAAAGGCAGCAAGATGGGGGTGTTATCCACTTCTCTTGCCCCATTGCTGTAGCCCTGACTATGATGTTTCAGTGCTGCTCCTCACAGCTCTGACCTTACAGCAAAGCAGTCTGGAGTCTGAAATCTTGGCTTTGCATACATACAGATGATCCCTTCATATCAGTACACAAAAAAACCCCAAAAGAATGTGTAGACAATTTTATCTGTATAACCTTTACTGAAATTTGAGGTGTTCACTCTCTGTGTTCAGCTTATGTTTATCACAGATTTTTAGGGTGGAAATTTTTGCATCTGATTCTGATCTATGTAGTCCATAATGTGAATGAGCCTTGTAGCTTTCTGCTATACAGTCACACTGAGACTCTTTACATTTAGAGTGCTATGAAACCCTCATGTAGCATCTTAACATAAGCTTGGTTTCAGCGCCCATGGATTGTGTGCCACTTATCGCTTCAATAATAAAATGGTTTCTGCATCTTAGAAATTTTCAAACTGGGCTCAGACATATTCTTCAGATTGTGATATTGCCTCTTCTTCAGCTGCAGTATTCAGCATTTACATAGCTTTGTCTTTTTTCCTGCCAGTGAACCCATTGGGAACAGCATGTGGGCAGCGTGGCCAAGGCAGCGCTCAGAGTCTTTAAACAGCATGGCTGAAGTCCAGGCCCTGTTGAAGAAATGGCAGCACTCCCACTGACTTCAGCAGAATCAGGATTTCATGGCTGTTGTGTGGAAAAGTTTTCCCAACACCCAGTATCTACAGATTTAATTTAAGGTACAGCTTGAAAAAAAGCATAAAAATACTGGGATCCCCTGAGTCTTGGCTCAGATAAGGTGCTTAAAAATAAACTTAATTGAAGACAAGATGAATCTTGCTTGTCTCTTCATTCAGGGTCAAAAGGCATGAATTTCATTCACTAAATTATCAACACTTAAAACTTTTTCTGCATGATTAGACTATTACTAAGAATCAGGACAGCAGAGATCCTCCCACTGCATTGACCTGTGAACTTTGTTAAATCTTTTGACAGGGGTCATTGTCTATACCATGATAGTGAATGACTTTCCAAAATGGAGCCATTCTTTTGGTTGTAACATGAAGCTGGTGCTCTTTTCTTATGGCTTGAAAAAGTTAATTTACATTGATGACATTTCTTGTCAATTTATGTGCCATCTGAATTTGCTGATTAGTCACAAATGATGATGTGCTGCTTGCAGACTGCTGTTATTGCACCTTTACAAAAAAACTTCAGATACTTCAAATACTTTCAGAATTAGAAATAACTCCTTTTCTTCTGCAAAATCTCTATGAGATTTTAATCAGAAGCTAATACTTAAAGAATGTGTTTACCAAATGAATTCTCTGCAGGGTCTGAGTAAGTGGGAAGTAAGTGGCAAGTAAGTTCTAGGAAGAACCCATTTATTTCTTTCCTCAGCAGAGGTGCTCCACATTTCTAAATGTCTTGCTATAGCTTAAATCTGTTGTATACTTTCTTAATGGACACACAGCTCTTCAGGATTGCCCTGTTATGGTCTCCAAGCCCTTTATTCTGAGCTGACAGCTTGTAAGATGTGTCCTCATCCTCAAAGCTTTCCCCACTCCCAGTTTCCTTTCTCCTGTGCTATATGATTCTAATTTCCTGAAAGTGTCTTGCAGCTCTGAGGGCAATCACACTTGAAAATGGAGCTTCTTTGGGATTCAAGGGTCCTTCAGTAAATTTGCTTATTTACTGCCCTCCATATCAAACTTCCTTAAGCCACTTTTTTCCAGTGGTGCATGCAAGAGAAATACTGGCCCTGATCAGGTGACTGACATGCTGGGGCCACTTCTTCTGTGACCTTTCATGATGGTCTCAGTGGTCTCTTTTGTCACTTGTGCCTCACTTTGCACCCTGAAGATACTCTTGTTCTTCAAACATAAATATAAAACCAATGTGCTTTTAGCACTCAGCTCTCTGATTATTTAAATGTGTTGTTCTTACAAGCTGAGACTTTAAGGCAGTCTTAGTAAGACAAATTCTGCTTATAAAAAAAAAAAATATATATATATATATATATATGGCTGAAATGTGAGAAACTTTATAGCTTCCCCAAGATGTGAAGGCTGTTCTAGAGTACAACAACAAAAAAAAGATAAGTTACAGCCAACCATGCTTTTTGGATAATTTAGTGAATGTTCATGCTGGTTACTTATCCAGGGATTCCTGGCAGATTTGTAATGAATTACTATGATCTCTTTCTTTGACAGCTCAGCTATATACAGGACTTACAAGGACTATTTTGTAGATAGCCTAATTTAAATTATGAATGATTGCTGTGTATTATTGACAATTTCTCTGTCTTATGTTGTTATTGCTGACACAAGTAACAACTGACAATTTTTCTGATTGATGATATCAGGGAAAAGAGGTTGTGGCTGGACTGCATGTGGCCTGCTAACAGTTTGCAGCAACCTATATGCCAGAATTTATAAAGTGACCCAAACTTGGTAGGCTGAGGGTTTTCTCCTGCCCTCCAAGACTTCATAACTTTTCAAATATTTCTCCATAAGGACTGGGGAGGTAGAAATTTAGAAATTTCTTCCCCCTGGCGCGCACAGAGGCCCAGCATGACCGGTGGGTACTGCTGATATGGCATTGCTGGATAACCCACATCCCTGATAAGGCTGCCATGGGACACAACAGTGCCTCAGCTCAGCTGCACCCTGTGGTGACAATCAGTCCCTCCTGGATCTCTGACCTACAGGGTGTCTGTTTTATGAAAATATGAGTAGTTTCGGTGATAGGGTCAAGAAGTATTTTTCCTAAGGGAATAAGAACCTGGGGAGATAAAGTTTCTTATAATAAGCTAAATAAGGTGAAAATCTTCCCTCAGATACCCTAGAAAAGAGGTTCATGCTTGTTGAAGCATTACAAATGTTTTAACATTAGTTCACCTATGAATGATAAGTTAGTGATCCTGTGCCTTGGCTGTATTTAGCAAATGCTAGTAAATTTAGGCATGCCCTGGGATGGGCATCTGGGCTCCAAAATGCACATTTTGGTTAGTGAGTTGTTAACATGGTCCATTCCACTCCTTGGGTACATGCTTTCACTGCCTGTGTACTGGTACATAAGTATTTATTTTTAATTAGGGAGATTCCTGTGTTTTTCAGCCCTGGCTACAGGTAGGCATTGAGGTGTAGGAGAGAGGCTCAAATTTCTCATCAACATTTCCTGCATCCACTTGGGTCTGCTGGCTTACCCTGCACATCCAGCTCCAAATCCTTTAGCTGCAGTAGTGGATAAGGTTTTTTTTTTTTTTGCTTCCTGTAGGCACCTCTACTTTTCAGCTCTACTTAAATTGCTATCTTGTCATAAAATTACTGGATACCTCAAAATTAGGGGAAATTTAAGAGTCCCTGGTGAGGCCAGCAGTGAGCCTGTAGGGCACCAAGAGCATGCACCTGTATCATTCACAAAGTGAACAATCCCCTCACAATTCCCTGCAGATCCAGCGGGACTGTGGCTGAAGCATTTTGGCTCAAGGCCAGAAGTGGGCGAGGAAAAAACAAGAGGATCTTGGCTGAAAGTGATGGAAATTACACCTATAGGGCAACACATGCTCCACCAAACTGTATTGAATAATGCCTTCAAATCTTGATAGTTTTGGATGGGGTTGATAAACTTAATGCCAAAATCAAAACTGATGACATCCAGACCAATCCGATCTTAGCTCACCTTTCTTTTCAACTTCCTCTGTAATTTCTTACTTTTTTTTTTGGCTTTTGGACTCAAATAAAACTCCCAAATATGGTTCTCAGATAAAATTCTCTAGTTTCTTTAGGCAAGCTGTGAGAACTAAACATTTTTACATGGCTTTAATATGCAATAATTAGTCAAATTAACTTTATTCAGAATTGAACTGATTGTTGTCCAAATTTTCATATGGACACCAGTAACATTTCTGTCAAAGTTGTTCTGAAAATTAGACAAACATTCTTTCTTAGAATTTAACAAAGATAATGCTTGGCAGGAAAGAAAAGCTGATTGATAATTAGAATGGAGGAATAGATGTGGAAATTATTTTATTTCAGCTGTAAAATCAATCTTAGTAAATATACATTAGTAAATATATGACAGGAAACAAATTACATTTCAGAATATAGAGGGGATTAGAATATTAAATAACAGATCCAGTAATAGGGAACACTAAATTAGTCTACTAATGGGATAACTGGAATGCACAAAAAAAGTTTAAAAAAGACAATTTTTGTGTGATTTTGGGAGGCATTTGGAAGAACTGCAGGAGAAATGGGAAGGCAAACGGAAGGTGATTGAGACACAACATGATTTTGCAAGATTAGTTGTGTAAATTGACAGGCAACTTAATTTTTAGCCAAGATTAGCTCTATCTATTTAGAATAATACAACGATTATGCACAAAACTATGCAAATTGGAGGCAAACTCACCCTAAAAAAAAAAAAAAGATAAAAACTCCCAAACTTTTTAAAGCAGCTGATTACTGATAGCCCTATTTAAGCCATAGTTTTCCTTAAATAATGGGCTTCAAACAGTCATTTAGTTTAGTTTACTTAGTTAAACTAGTTTAATTAACGAAATGAAAATTGCTTACAATCATAATTTTAGAGTTCTTACCAAAACCAAAGGAGAGCAGAACTAATGGAATCAGAACTGTAGAAATAAAAATGAGATTAAATATTATAGTACAAATTATGTGGTCTTAAGGGTTTATGAAATTGATTTCTCTATCAGACAAGCATTTATCAGCTGAAAATGACAGACGTGGAGGAAGTTTTTTCTCCATTAGCTCATTAGAGAGTGACCTACCAACGAGCAAGGGGATGGGCTAAGGAGAAGACAAATGTGATCTCAGGGAAGGTGTTTCTAGCAGAAACAAGGACATTTTACAACAATATTGCAAAGTTTTGTTTGGATTCTTCATCTGCCTCACTGTGCAGTTACCTCTCCCTTCTTTTCCTTCGCGTCACATTCAGAGGGGCCACCAAGGTGCTCCTGGGAGAGACTCCAGGCTTGATTCTTGTGGTGGAACAGAGACTGACAGGGGATGTGCTCCCTCTGAGCAAAGGCAGCCAAGGAGGGGCAGAGGAACAGCTGAAGAACAGCCTTGGCGCAAGAAGAAATGGGTATAAAATGACTGTGAGCAAGCTCTGGCTGGAAATAGGAAAAGGTTTCTAGGGCCTGGAGGGGTGTGCTGCAGGGCTGCTCTCCAGGAGAAGAGCTGTAGCCAAGACTGATTCATTTCAGTGTGGAACTTCTTGCATCTATTATCTGTACTGTGTAATTTCCTTTAGCAGCAGGGATGAAATTCATGGTGCAGGGCGCTTTTTTAGTATTCCCTTTGTGCTGAGAGCATATGAGATGCTTCCATTAGAGTATTGTTTTAGTCTAAAATTTGCTTCAAATTTAATTATTATAAATATTGCCATTTGACAAAAGGGTCAAATTCTGATATTTGGAAAAAGATAATTTTAGCAAATATACATTTAGCTTCCAATTCTAATTATCATGCTCCAAAATACGTTAGACCTCTTCAAAAAAGTGATCATTCAAATATTTTAAGGAAGGACAAATGCTTATTTTGCTGATACCTTTTTTCCCTTAGCCTCCTTCTTACAGATGTCTGAACTGCTTTGGTTACTTTTTTTCCTCAGAATTTTTAGGTTTCTTATGACATCTGACATGGGAAATATTTGCTTTAGGCATTGAAACCTGTTCAAGCTATAAAGAAATAAAACCAGTCTTGGAATAGGTGACATTAATCATATGTAGTTTTTCCAAATCCTTCCTTTAATGTAGCCGGAAGCTGCGGTCTCAGTTGTAGTCATGTCCAGAGTAGTCATATCCATTGCACCTTCTCGGGGGTACCTCGTGGCCTGATCTTCATCATGTTGACTTCTTCCTCTGCAGGATGGTGCTGCTCCTTCAAGGTTGCTGCGAGGTTCTACTTAACTAGGAAACCCAGCCCCCTTTTATCCCAGCGATCCCTGCTGGCCACAGCTGCGCCCAATTAAGGACATTGCAGCTGCAAGCCATTCAGGATCAACTGGGACTCCTTGGGGCAAGGCCCATATACAGATATTTAGATATATATTTTACTCAATGGCCATGTCTACTACATTTCCCCCTTTTTATTAGTATTAACAAAGCATGTCCGTATATATTACAATATAATTTCCAGTACATACATATTCACCTAGGATTCGTACTCCATAACATTTCCAAATTTCCATAGGCCTCTATTACATCTCTAAATTCTCAACACACAATTTTTACCTAGGATTCATAATCCATTACATTTCCAAATTTCCATAGGCCTCTATTACATCTCTAAATTCTCAACACACAATTTTTACCTCAGATTCATAATCCATTACATTTCCAAATTTCCATAGGCCTCTATTACATCACTAAATTCTCAACACACATTTTTTACCTAGGATTCATAATCCATTACATTTCCAAATTTCCATAGGCCTCTATTACACCTCTAAATTTCCCCTTTTTTTTTTTTTCTATTTTTTCTATTTTTTTCTGGTTTTTCTCATTTTCCTCTTCTCTACTACACTTTCAAATTTTCGGTACACACATATTTACCTATCACATTTCCAAATTTTCAGTACATATATCTACCTGGGCCGAAATTAGGTTCATTTAGTTTTGAATCAGAAGGCTACTTATCTTTTCTATTTTTTGCTAAATTTCCTTCCCAGCCAGCAGATGTCTTGGCTTCAAATTGAATATGTGCCTGTTTACCTCTCCTCAGGCAATTAATTTTCTTTTGAGCTTCCTTTGTCATAATCGTTACCTTCTTTACCATCTTCTCATCCTTTGGCTGCAGGATTTTTGATTTCTCATATTCTCCAGCAACTTCTCTCAGCTTTTCTTCTTTCTCGGCTACCTTATCTTGTAGTTATATCCATCACGTCGGCTACCTTATCTTGTAGTTATATTCATCACGTCGGGGTCACCAATTGTAGCCGGAAGCTGCGGTCTCAGTTGTAGTCATGTCCAGAGTAGTCATATCCATTGCACCTTCTCGGGGGTACCTCGTGGCCTGATCTTCATCACGTTGACTCCTTCCTCTGCAGGATGGTGCTGCTCCTTCAAGGTTGCTGCGAGGTTCTACTTAACTAGGAAACCCAGCCCCCTTTTATCCCAGCGATCCCTGCTGGCCACAGCTGCGCCCAATTAAGGACATTGCAGCTGCAAGCCATTCAGGATCAACTGGGACTCCTTGGGGCAAGGCCCATATACAGATATTTAGATATATATTTTACTCAATGGCCATGTCTACTACACTTTAATGCACTGATCTGTGGCTATAGATATTCCTGTTTGATGATATTTTTAGAGATATGCTTTATATAAAAATACCAAGAATCCTTGACCAGTGTTCGTATAAAGAGAAACACACTAACTACAGGAATGTTGTTTCAGAACTGGAAAGATTTAAACCAGTTTATATGCTAAAGCTCCTGAGAAGACTTTACAAAGGACTGAGTGTTCACTGGATGATAAATAGATTTTCTTTAGAAATAGCTATATTAAAATAATAAAATATATCCAGGATTTACTTTTAAAAGAACAAATGAAAAAATTAAAAGAGTGTTTTGGCTTGCTCAGATTTTTTTCCCAGATCAATATATTCATTGGTTATGTCTGGACTGTGGCCAGGAATTTGTAAAAATGTTGGCAAAACATGTTATTGTACCAACTTCAAAGTTCATGTGAGACTTCATAAGCATGTGAGAAAACTGCTATTGATTTCCCAGTGACTAAACTCTGAAAGTGAACTGGGGAAAATTAAATATAGAGACCATTCTTTCTTTGAAGTGTACAAATAATGAAACCTTCGTTTGAAAGCATGCTGTTCTTAATGCTCTATTATTCATTATCTTCCTATTCTAAAATTTGTTCATGAAGCAGCAACAGTAGCACATGTCTCCTGGACAGGCCCAGCTATGGATACTGGAACACATGGGGCAGGTTTGCTGCCCAAAGGATGAACAAGTAGGGCAAATGGAGCAGACCTTTACTTCTAAGTGTACAATCTTTAAAGCTCAGGTTTTATATGGAAACTCTTTAGGAAATGTCCTAGAAGATACTTTAGACAATGCTTTAACACCTGTACAGAGCTGAACTGGCTGATCAGCCCTGTTAAAATGAGCAGTTTGACTTTTGAAGCCCCAGAAATGTTGCTTTGTCCTCTGCTGGGACGTGGATATTCATTTGTGTGAACTGATTTTTTTCCCTGTGCTGTGCTTATCTACCTCACTGGAGGACCTAGAATATAGTTTTTCATGACAAAAAGTTCTTACAGATAATATGGCATTATTTTATATGTATTTTGAAAAGAATGGCATTAGGCATGTTTTAATTTCAATGTTTGCTTTTTCCCTTGTAGATAAGGAACAGATTTTTGAGCACAGCTTCACAGACACACATGCCCAGATTCTTAAGTGACCCTATTACTAATAACAGTAGTACTAAAATCAAGTTCTGAAGTCATATGTGAAGTCCATTTTGATGCTGGCTAGTAAGCAAAATGTTTATCTTATTCTTGCTCAACATAGAAAAAGTAACTGGTAAATTTATTTTATTCTTGTACATCTTTAAGCAAGAATAAATTAGAAAGGTTGTTGTAATATATTTATTACTTTTGTGTTATGTATTTTTATTAAATTATTATTAAAATTGCTAGAATTATATTGAAATACATTAACTTCTGTACAATATAGAGGAAAACTTTTCATACTATGTGAGTAAGTCTAAAAAAGGATCAGGTTTCATAGTTGGCATGTGGGACATTCTGCCTAGATTTCAGAGATACCAAAGTATTTAAACAAAAGTTGTCTCCAAATTCCTTTATAATTTTCTGTGTATATGTGCTCCTAACTAGTGAAGCCAGATGAAGAATGGACTTATTTAATTAGATAAATAAATACAAAACCTACTCATTACACTTCATTCAATTTGCATAATAAAAAAACCCAACATTTCTTATCTTGACTGTAATTAGGATTTTAGTTAATTGCAAGTTGTCTAGGAAATTGTGAGAGGTCTTGCTCTTGCTGTGATTCTGGTTCAAATATTTAATGACTGCACCTTTTCTACAGGTGCAACAGATGCTTTACCCACACAGCTGGTGTGGCAATGGTGGGATGATTCTGTAGCATGAGGTGATTGGCAGCTGGGGAGGGCTGGTTCAAATCCTGATTGACAGCTTTCCTGTGTGACTCTGAATAAATCATTTAATCTGGAACGGCTCCCCCCCCCCGTGTGCTATGAGTCAGGAATACCTCTCATCACACTCTGCATGTCCATCAGACCTACTAAGGATGTGCAGTTCTGTTTAGGAAGGGAAATAAAAGGCATCTTCATGTCTGGGGCCTCCAAATGAAATCCCAAAGCATGAGATTAAAGGAAGATTTATCTTTAAGGTATCCATAAAAAAAAAAAGTCTCAGTAATTCAGGTGAGCAATCATTACACAGTCAAACACTCTGTTGAAAATAATGGGTGTGTATAGATTCACTTAATTTTATAGCTCAGTTGTCTATGGTTAAGCAGCTCAGGTGAGTAAGGATTTTTCATATAGATAAAGATCTGCCTCCCAGTCCCCCAGTTACACCCTTACCACAATAATGATATAAAGACAACCCTTCCAGGACATGTGAATGCCTCCTGTCAAATGTATCTTAAACACCATAATGACACCCTTTATCTGGAAATGAAAACTAATAATAAATAACAGGGAGTATTTCAAGAATGCACATTCCACATTACAACTTCATTTCAATTAAATTTTAGCAGAAAGTTTTACCAACAATAAAACATGGAAAAGCACAAAGACTAGATTTACCCATACCTGTGCCTAAAATAACAATTTAAAAGTTAATTAGAAAAAGCATTTAGTCTTATTAATTAGAAAGAAAACAATTCTTAAGCATGATTAGAAGATCAGTTGCTAACTTTTAGTAGAAATAACTCAAAGCAGCTATTTTGTGAAAAGTTAATCAATTCCAAACTTTCATATGTAGTCTATCAAAATATGAGCATGACCATATTTATTCCAAAAAGAAGTTTCTATTTCTCATTAATGTATCTGACAAGTTTTGGAACCACATCTTGTACATTCTCTCACATTTAATGTAAAACAATCACTGCCCTATTTTTCTGTCAGATTCATTTTTTCATTCCTAATAGCTCATGCACTTACAGGCTCTTCTGATAGCTATTTTTTTCAGCAGAGCTGCTCTCTCCTCTGACCACTGACATTTATTAATCAATTGATCAATAAGTCATTTGAACCCCCCTTGGGAATGTTGAAATAGCAGTTGTCCCTCTCAGATTGCTGAACTAAATGATTGTGTTGTTGTTGTGTTGTAGTGGGGAGTGTTATGGAGCTCTCCTTACAATCTGGGTATGAAATCTAAAGCACACAGGAGAGCTATCAGTCGCTTTCCTGCTGATGCAGAAAAGGTGATTTGCTCTTGAGAACTGCTCCTTCTTGCAAATACATCTCTATGAGCTTAACTTATGCATGCCAATAGCTCAAGAGACCTCAGAGGGTGTGAAACTCACCTGAGGAGATGTAGGTGCATGAAAAAATGTTTTTATTTTATTTTATTTTATGCCCCAAAACAAAGTTATGTAATTGTTGTATTTCTTCTGGTCCAACCTTTATGCTGTAAAAAACCAAAAAAGGGCTGCTCAAGGAAAAACAGGCTGGGCTGTTTTTTACATTGAAGTTTTGGTATGAGTTGCTTTGTGTATAAATTGATTTAGCTCCACTGAGGTTCTCGCTCATCCTGCACTACTTATACTTTCTGAAGTACAATGCATATTCATTTTCCATTTAATTAAAAAATTCTACTTCCTATATAGAGAAAAAAAATTCCTGCAAGAAGTGGTGGATGAGAGATAAGTTCATACTGTAAAGATCACAACACAGCCAAGGATACGTTTGTGGTAGAAGCTCCAATAGGGACACAGAAACTTTGGATATTCCAGATCAGAAATGAAATTCTAGCATTATTTGGAATGGTGCTGTGCTACTCTTATGTATTGAAATATGGTGGAATTATTTTTTTGCTTTTTGCTCCTAAGAACAAACTTAGATCTCCAAGCAGGAGAGCAGATCTATCTGGTTTGCTTCAGAAGTCTGGTGTGGATTATGCATGAATGCAGAAAAGGCACATTTGAGAGTCTCTGTTTTGTTCCTGGGGCACTGCAGAAATTCATGATATTGTGGCATTGTGCCACCAAGTGCCACTACTGACTTTGGCAGTATCATAAAGAGCAGAACACTCTGAATATGGCAGTGTCTGGAATATCAACAGATTCAGAGAAGACTGATCTTGCTCTCAATGACAGCTTCCTGCTGCTTCTAAAGGGAATGGAGTTACTAAAGGGAATGGAGTTAGAACTGCAGGAAATTTAAAGAAACATTTTCCCACCAACCTACAGATGAAACTGGACCATGGCTAGAAGGTGCTCAGGTGGATTAGAGGAGTAGGAAGTGAGAATGGCCACTTGTCCTTGGGTAGCTGATCCCCATCTGAGTCCCTCCCACCTGTAAATAACAAGTGATCGAGGAACTTTGTCCTGGACAGTACAACAGCTGCTCTAAAACAAGGGGCAAATGAGCAAAAGTAGGAGGAAGAAACCAGTAGTAGGCACTCCTTAAGGAAATTTCTCTGGAGTCTCCAAGCAGCAAATCTGACCCAGGTAACACCACAAAAAATGTAACACCATATACTCCGAGTGCCAGAGGTCTCTATAAACTGAGATATTAAATATTGGGAGAAATCTCTCCCCATTAGTAAGATCTTAGACAGAAAGGTTACATACCAGGAACAATGAACAATAGCATTTTCCACCAAAAGGGTAAAAAAATGAGGAAAAGGAGGCTGAAGGTTTCTTAACATCCAAAGAACTTGGCTTTGAATTCTCCCTCCTGGGAACAGTGCAACTACAGCATTGGTATTTCAGTCAAATGTAGAGTCCATCTCTACTGCCTGATTTCCATCTGACTAAAAAAGAAAGAAAAAGAAAAAAGGGAGGGCAGGGATTATCTCAGTCATTCAAAATCTTCAATTTTTGTTGTTTTATCTGTATGCTTTAAACATAAAGTATGTGCAGGTCTGTGAGGGCTAAAACTCAGACTCATGCTTTGCTTCCACTAATTTCTGTGTGCCAATTAAGAGTGTTCTGTGTTCCAGCAAAGCAGAGGCAGCTGAGATATGTGGCAATGACCCCAGGAGAAGCTCAGCCTGAAGAAAAATATTTCTGGGCTTGCAGCCTCTATTTAGACACATTTTGTAAAAAAAAAAAAAAACAACCCACAAATGAACCCTTAAAAATGCAGACTGCAAGGATATCTAGTGATCCTTCAGTTCTGATAAGTACTATTTCCGCTTGCAAAAAATAATCTTGGCCAGAAGGACTGATAATAAAAATCCTCAGGAAGCATTGACTGGACCTCTTGCAGAAATCACATTTGTGTCCTCTGCTGACCTTTGCAAATACATGTGTGCAAATTGGCTGTATGTATTCCTTAAAATCAATAGTACTAACTGATAATACAGAAATGTGAGACTAATGGATGAGGAATTAAAATGCCAAACCAAAGGGTTAAAATTCATATTAATATGGACAGCTAAGGCCAAGCCATACTGCAGAGCTGGGGGCAGCAGGTCACTTTGACAGTTTGTCCATACTTAATGGAAGTTTATTGACCCAACTGTGTGAAACCACAGTGAATATTGCATATCACTTTGTCACATGGAAAAGCCGCATTTATGGATTTCTGTGTCATCAGCAGGAGTGAAAAATCTTTTTTTAATCCCTTCTTTTTCATTATTTTCAGATCAACATGGCCTCTTTGTACTTTTATACTGCAAGTATACATATCAGTTTATTTTCTTGTCTTAGATATCTGGAGTTTTTCTCATTTTAGAGAGGCCCAGCTCATGAGACCCTCTCTGCAGGTCCTTGCAGAAATAAAATCAGTAGGGAGTTGAGCCAGTGCAATTCAAAATGTAGCTCCAAGAACTGACCAGGTAAACTTCCAGTTGTCTTATTTCACACCACCAATATATTATTTGGCTGCATTTAGTGCTTGTGCACACAGGAGTTTATAATTTTTTGTGCATTAGCATCTTTGTGCTTGGTGATACACTAAACATGAATGGTGGTTCATCTCTGCTGAATTTTCACTGTAAATTGCAAACAGGAACAGGTGACATACAGTGGTTTTATAGAAATATCACAATCAGCTTCTACAGCTAGTACATGGTGTCTGTAATTTCATATATTGCATGAATGTAGCATAAGGAAAATATCCTTTGGTATCAATAATTATGAAAAACCAGACAGGAATGCTTTGACTTCCTGCACAATTTGGAGATCAAGATTAGTCTATTTTACACATTATTACAGAATCAATCTGAAGTACAGGAACTAATATTTTAACTCTACCAACTTATCTCCTGATTGACTGAACACAGTTGAAAATCTGGAATTTCTGATGTGATTTTCTTTTAACATTTTCAGGTATTAGACCAGCCAAACTAAGAAAATTTCAATAGCTGTAAGGTCTTGTTAAATATCAAGAGAATGAGTGAAGATACTTACTTAAATATTGCATTTAAGTTTTACAGTCCACAAGTTTAATTTAAATTATTTTGAAATATCTATTTTGAGTAACTAATTTTTTTTTTAATATACTATAATTCTGAAAGACAATTAAATGCTTCCACTTTTCCCTGTTCAAAATTGGATTACATTCCTGAAAATAATGTCAAATGAAAACATTTATTTTTGGTGAAAAACTCTTCCACTGAACATTTTTGCTTGTCTTCATTTGCAAGTATTTATAAAATGTTCTAAATTCCCACATTTTGTCAGCAAAGGCTACACATGTGGGGGGGTGCATGGAACAGGAGCAGTTTTTAATTTGGGGAATTGGCCTCAGTAGGACAAGGCTCTGCTCACTTCGACAGCTGCAAATACTGGCACACGCTGAGGTAAACATGTTTAAATTACATAATTTCCAGACCACTGACTTTTTTGCAACTAACTCCAGGGCAGTTCCCTTGAAAGAAAAACTCAAGGACAGATTTGTGATGCAACATTATTGTATCCATTAAAAAAATGCCAGAAACACTCTGCTCTGGCTCTGTGTTAAACATATTGTCCTAAAATGTTATTCATGCAAATCTTCTGCTCCTCCAACTGGACAGAAAGGCAGCAGGCATTAATAGCCTGGACTAACAATAGATGCATTTTCTTTGAATTTCACATGTTTGTTTGAGACTTTTTTTGTCTACCAGAAATGATCTGATCTTTTCTGCGTTGTTTATTTCTCTTTCATTTTCTGGCCTGACACTGAGAATAAAACCATGAGTCAGGGCAGAAGCCATTAATCTGCTGTATTAACAAACTCACAAAGTGGCAAAGAAGTTAAAGATTTTTATCAAGTTAAAGATGAAGTCAAATCCTGACATTCCCATGTTTTAAAAGCTGTGTTGATCTACACATGTGCTCTCCTTGCTTCCTTCCCAGCTGCCTCCTCAAAATGGGTGAAGCAGCTGATGAACAAAGGAGGATTATCTCAGGGCCAGCTCCTGGCAGTCTCAGTTTTCTAGGAAGGCACCTTCCTTTTGGGCAGTCCTACAGGAACAAGTCATGCTGATTGAAGAGGAAGCAATATCCTAATTGAGTGAAGGTGGTGCTGGGCTGCTGAGGTATTTGCAAGGAATGCTTCTCAGCTAATTGTTTAGAATAGTCAATACAGAAGAAATGTTGGCGGTCAGTGAGGTGGAAAACAGGATAGGAAAGGACAAAAGGATTTTTAATTTCAAAATTTAGGCTGTACAGAAGGACACATTCTTGGGCTGATAGCCGGCGTTATTATTTCCATTGTACAATAGGTTTCTTAAAAAAATAAAAAAGAAATCTAGCACAGAAGCCTCTTCCAACACCACTGAGACCCCTACCCCAAAGGTGTACATTGATGAAATGGGAATTGTGGATAAGTTTGTCTTTGATTACTTGTGATGTCTTGAAGTTTAAGTGATAGCTCTGCATATAAAATACATATATTGATGTGCAAATAAGATGTCAGATTAAAGGGAGGAGAAACACATTAGGTTTCCTTAGGTGGTTAAATCTACTTCCTAGTTCAAGTACGGAAACACAAACAACTTTGGAGTTTATTTCACCTGGAGTATTTTTAGAACACAGCATGGTAGTTATATTCTCCTTCCACAATATCAGTTTGCCATGGAATACCACATACTCTCTTGACTTTTAAAAGCATGGATCAGTTGCAGTCTCCTGATTGCAAAGAGGAGTAACTCAGAGGCTGATGTTAGTGCTAGACTTACCAATGAGCATCCAAAAATGAGAAGGGATGTGGACCTCTCCCTCCTGTGCTAGGTCACTGAGCAATCTTCTCATGAAAGAGACATTTTAGGAGGCAGCAAGGCAGGAGTATTTTTGGGCAAGAACAAGAATCCAGGGCTCTGCTTGTCCTCCATAATTTCATATGTTGTGAGTAGAGTCAGCATCAGCTCAAGCTGATAGAAGGTTAAGAGGTTTATAAGGCAATTAATTCTCTAATACGTAGAGAGGGCACTCTTTTGTGACTCACCACTGCTTCACTGCAGAAGAAACACCCATCAGATAAAAAAAAAAGGATTGAAAGAATTGCACCTCTTGCCCTCTAAGAAATTCTCCTAATCTGTCAGGAGATCATATTTGCTTCAGAGGGTGAGTACCATAATGAATTTACACTGAGTGATAAACATTATGGGACTCCTTTGAGCGAAGAACTTTTACTCTCACACCTCTGGTGTTTTAGCAAATATTTAAAGAAAGATTTAGCAAAAAAATCAGGATGCACTTCTCAGGGCCACAGAAGAAATGGGGAATAATGGAAAAATATTGGAGTCCTGAATGAAATAAAACACTAATCCCAGTACTTTTTTTTTCTATCATCTCTGTTACTGCTGAAAATGAAAACACCAATGGCAATAGTCAGACAAAAGCTGCCCTTGTGGAGGCTTATGTTGTCTAATGTTTCTTGCCAAGAGGACATTTCCAGGCCCATTTTCAGATTGTAGAGCCTGTCAAAACAGTCTGAATAATTCCCCAAAGTCTCATCATTTTCCTGTAAGTGTCATGACAGCTTTGATACATGCCTTCATTTCCATATAATAGTCAAAAAGGCAAGAACACTTTTTATTTCTTCTCAATAAGAATAAGATTTTCAAAAGTCTTTGGTATTCTGAAACTGCTCCAATTAAATTCAATATGTTTTCTGACTAGCTTAAAAGGGAGGAAGAAGTTAGGGCCATGTAGAGCACTTCAGAAAATCCTGCACTTATTTTTCATGTATTATTCAATCCCTTTATGTGCTTACACAAGCTCAAAGGGTGCAATACAAAATGCCCATATCCACACCCTTGTCAAAGAGTACTTAACAGCTAACAACCCTCTGCCAAAAAAATCTGAACTATGGCTTAACTTAAGAACCATTCAATTTTGTCATATTTCCTTATGGTAATTTTTAACAAAAGTGAATCACTACTGACAAACACCCTTTTAACAATGGTATATTAATTGAATTAAGATGGAGAATAAAGGAGGCATTCCAGGCAGTTAAGTGTGAGAAAGCATGTTCTACACTGAATAATTAATTTTCATTCCAAGATAAAAATGTTGCCCATTGATTTACAACCCCTTCTGGCTATAAAGCCTTTTGGTGGAAACCTGATTCTTAATTATTGTCACAGGAATGCTAAGCTTGTCAAAAAGCTATTTCCATCATGATGATCAGCCTTAACTGCTTGGAGCAATTTTTGTGCCATACTTAACAGCTGCTTCATCATTTGTTATCTTTTCAATTAAGCACTCTGCTCCTGCACGGCTCACAGTCTCCACAGAATAAAGAAACACACATGCAAACACACACGTGCTTACACACAAGTACATGATCTCCTCAGCACAACCCCCCAACAACAGCCTGTCTCTGCTTTTCTTTATTAAGCACAAATATTTATATGATTAAATATTTATATGAAAGAAAAATATTTATATGCTAGTGGGATATTTGGACTGTGGCAGGTACAGATACTCTAAATAACACAGAAGGCTTCAAAGCATCACATCAACATTTTCACTTTACGTAGTTCTGTGTTTCACTATATCTTTTGTCTGCTAAATTTGCTCCTTTTAGTGACAGAATTGGAAATAGACCAATTACTTAATTTAAAAAGTAAGCAGAAACATGCCTTTCCCTAAAACCACCATAGTCATGCATATGTTATACTGAAACTTGATGTTAATAAATTAATGTCCCTTCCTTCATACAGATTTTATATTCTTCATGTAGCTATTCTATTCAGAGATTTTGTGAGATTTTGTAAGTTTTAATGTTTTTAACCTGGGTGAGCTTAGCAGAAAGTGAAGAGGGAGGGATGTCAGGTGCTTTTTCCTCCTAGGAAATGGGGAGGGGAAACAAATGAGGAAATTGGTCTCCTTCCTCCAGTGACCCTAATTGCCAGTATGACAGTATCTCCTGTAAGGATTTTAGTTCTGCACATGGAAACGCACACAAGAAAATTTGCTGGTTCATTGGTTTATGATGTAAATCAATTCAAACTTAATTTGAGATACTTCATTTAGGCTCCTTGTTTGAACCAGTGATCTGTGGCAAATCTTGTTTGTGCAAAAGCAGAAACAGAAGTTAATAGAGTGCCAAATTATGTTGCCAGACCAACCACTTGAACAAAGTTTTCACCTGCAGGTTTGACTAGTAAACAGGGATGTTTATAGAAAGCTATCTTGACATGGTATGAAAATATTATTTACTGTCAAGTGAAAACATGAATGTGTCTTTGGAAATTTGCTAAAGTATGAGTTGTGTGCATTTGTGAAATAATTGCTATCCAAGTGCAATTTGGAAGCTTTTCAGGGGATATTTATTCATTACCAGCAGAAAATGGCATTTTATGATAAGATAATATAAACAACTGTTTTTCATTAGAAACCTGATCTATTAAAGAAGCACATGCTTGGCTCTGTTGCTGGAAGTATTCAGTTATGTGTTTGTTCGGAATTTAATTTTTTTTTTTAATGAAGGATTTTGTAAATGTACCTTTTAAGGTTAAAATACAGTCATCAGGTTTATTTAGGCAGGGCAAGAGGAATGGAACAGGAAAATGCAAGTGCTTTTGCATATATTACATATCTGAAGCTCCTTCTTTACTGTTACAATGATGCTAGACTAACCACCAAAAGCATTTGTATTGTATTTCTAGGTTTTTAGAGCACCAGATGGAAAAAAAAAATTATCCTTTTGACCTAGACAGTTTTAAAACACAGAGCTTCACCAAAATCTGAAGTCTACTTCTAACCATGTAGGCACCCTTGTTAATTTTTACTGTAACATTACCAGACTGTACACAGAAAGAAACAGATTTTCTCCAGCCCTTCTGATGGTTCCCTGTACAAGGATACCAGTTGTGCCTAAAAACTCTGAATTTCTCCACTGCAAATTCAAACCTGACAAATCTAAAGAATTTTCCTTCAGCTTACTTAACCTGAATAATTAATCAGGAACCACTCTGGCTCTGGGACAAGTTAACCAAGTTCCTTTCCCAGTTTCTGTCTGAGCATATTCTCTGTTCTGCCCTGCCAGCTTGCTGCTCTTCAGACATGATCTTCCACTTGCTAAATAGAAGAGCTTTCCTCATTCTTTAGGGTAACTGACAAGAGGACTGAGCTTTTGGTACTCTGGACAGAAGAAAATTTTTCCATTGTGACTCCTTTTTTGATGATATTATAATTATCTCCAACTCTGAAACTGATTGCTATGATCACCTGTAGTCCTGACCTCAAATTTCAATCTGTTTTTGATTCTTTCAGGACTGGTTCTAAAATGCACCTTTCTTTAAAGAGTTTAATGTTATTATCCTGCAAAGGATAGCAAGTTGCAAGTAAATTATTTACAGAAATGGGACAAGGGGATAAAAACATTCTTATTGATTTTTTCAAGGATGAGTCTGCTCATATTTGGGCCACAGAGGACTCAGTCATATGAAGTATTTGTATGTGTGACATGGGCTGCTGTAAGCAATTAAAAAAAAAAAAAGGAAAGAAAAGGTTTTGTTTAGAGGGCTCATCTGACTTAAAGTGTTTCTGTCATCCTTTAAAATGCTGAACCTGAGGCTCATGTGCTGAGTCCAGCTGAGGGTCTGGGCCATCATCTGGCATCTGTGGGAGAGGGTAGGAACAGCAGAGAGTGAGGATCTCCAGCTCCTGAGTGCCTCTGGTCAGACACTGCTGTCAGCCACTCCACATGCAACATACTGAAATACATGGATTTACTTGCTGGCCCCAGAGAAGGATAGAGGCATTCAAGTGTCATTCAAGTTCAACTGCAGACAGGCAAAATGCACAGCCCACACTCTTAGATCCTGTGGAACCACATGAATGTATTCTCTCTTTTCTCCACAATGCACAGAAAAGTATTTCTCACTTAATATGAAAGTCAAATATAAAATAAAATTCTAGAATACAAATAATTTCTATCCAAAGACATATAAAAAAGCTCAAAATAGATTCTTTCTTGAACAATGTCTCCCTCCATATTATATCACAATTTCTGAAAAATTATATTAAGAAAACAAAACCCATTAAAAAAATCAAGGAATTCAAACATGAAGTCCTGCAGTGGAAGAACAGCAGATGTGCTAAAATAATCTATATCTGTGAGATGATCCTGTAAAATGATTTACCTTGTCTTGAGGTATTTGGCATGGAAATATGGATAAAAGACATTGTCTAGTACATTGCTTTCTGTCAACACATATGCATATATGCACTGCCAGTTGTACAGGCAGAGATAAAGAGAGAGGGTAAGTAGGTGTGACCTCTCTTTATTAGGATTCATAATAAGATACCAAACAAAAAGGTGCCAGGAGGATGGGGCTCTAAAAAATATCTCTCAGATTCACCCCAAATAGGAAGAAAAAAAGAAAGGATTTTGACAGTGTAGAGGTGTGCCAGGAGAATAATGTGTCAGGATGCACAGAACTCTGCCAGGTTCTTGGAAAGCATTTTGTCAATATTTTGATAAGGCAGCCAGAGATATGTGAGGAGCAGAAAAAAGGCTAATGAGAAAGGAGAAACTTTTGAATGAAAAAGATAGCAATTTGTAGTAAAGGAACATAACAGCAAAACCAGCAAAGATGCTTTAGGAGGGAAATGTCAGTGTCACAGAGAATTGGAAGGCTGGCTTAAAGGAAAAAATAAACAGAACCTGAATAAAATTTTTGAGAAGACAAATGCAAATCATCTCTTAGTAGAGAAAAAACCAGTGAATTTAGTTAGAGGATGAGTGCATTACCATGCTGCTTATGAGATAAAAGTTGTAGGCCTTTTTCAGAGATTTCTCTAAGGAAAACATCTCAGCTGTGGAGGGAGCAAGAAAACTGAAACAACTTCTGAGACTTTTAAAGGTAGAATGCAGTGTTCTTTATCTAGACTCTAATCCTGAAAAATAAATAATTGAAATGAAATCTTAGATTATATAATAGGAAAATTTTTGGCTGAAGGTTATGGCTTTTCCTCATAGAGCTTCTTCTCTTGACTGACCCAAGCTGACATTGCCCTTGACATCAAAGCCTATTACATACTGCATCACTTTCAGATCTGTCCCCAGGCCACCTTCTTTATCTCATTTTCTCTAATACAAATACAGAACCACTTAGTTCTGCCCCTGATTATGTTCCTTTCTGCTAAAAGCAGAAAAGTCCCAGCTGGAAAAGTATTTTATAGGTCTAGGTGAGGCTGGAGATCCTTGCTGTGTCGCCTACATGAAGGCAGCCTGGGTTGGAAAGGGCTGGCATTACCATGGAAAAACACAAGACTCAGACCTGCAGCAGCCAAGCAGGGTTTGGTCACAGTGTAGGATGACCAGGCACCACCACCTGGTCATTCCTTTCTTTCTGCTGGAAATATGAGGCAGAATTTTCCTAAAGTTTGCCAAACTGAACATTAAAGTGTGCTTGTTTTTTCCTTGAGGACAGAAGGAGGAGGCAGCACTCATAAGAGGCTTGGTTCACTACCTAATAGGCTCCTGGAAGGTGCTTGTATACAGCAGCAATGAAGAAAGCAGAATTGCTGTTTCTTAGGACTGCATCACATCCTTACTTATGAATTCTTATTTTGACTTTTTATCAGAGCTCAGTTTGTCTCCCTTTTTTTTTTTTTTTCCCTCAGAATCTGTTGTCTCTCCTTTCCTGTTCTAATTGTTAAGATCTTCATGCGGCTGAGCTGTTTCTTTAGAGAGCCTTTGCTTGATGTAATGCAACCTGAGAGCTCAGCCACCATGATCAGCAGTGAGGAATTTTTTGCAGCAAAGGTGCCAAGCAATTGCTTCTTTTGGATTTCTCTCTTTCTTTTCTTTATTTAACTGCAGGGAGAAGGACCATAATGGCAGAAATGGAAATTAAAGACTCCCCATTGTATGTGGCTTGTTTTTGTGTCTTTCTCTGCACTAGAGAGTGTATCATCTGCTAATACAAAGGGTGATTTTGCCTCAGTAAAAGGAATGTAATTTCTGAGATCTCAACTCGGTTTACTGCTGTCTTTTGGCTCCCATCCAGGGAAGCATTAAAGGATATGCTTAATTGTAATCATGTGAACAAATGAAGAGTCCTATTGATTTGCTTATGGTTTGAGTTATGCCTAAGAGCTGGGTTTGGACAGTGGTTCAATTCTACTCTTAAAAGGGACAGCTTCTCCTTTCTGCCAGGTATCAGGCACAATAGAGAAAATCCTCAGAATGAAGCAAACATTTTCTGGCCAGAAGAGCCCTGGAGAGAGTTGGTGGGTGCTGAATTGGTCTGGCAGGAAGAACTGCAGAGACAGAAAGGAGAAAATTATGAAAAAATTCAATGAAGAGCAACAGGAAGTTAAGGAGGTCAGTGTGAAGGGAGATGGAGCCATGAACAGTCTCCTGCTGGCTGAGCCTGCACAAATAATCCATCAGGTCTCATTGCAGGGAATTACGCAGCAGTGATTGTGCACGGCCTCAAAGCCCCTGTGGGCAAGAGCAATAGAAAGACATTGGCATCCTTTGGAAATGATCAGCTGTTTTCAATGCTCACCATGTCTGAGAGCTCCCACAAGGCTGCCTTAAGTACCAGATGTTGGAAGAATTACTTGCGTTCATTACTACATTAAAAAAAACTGATAATTTGGGAAGATTGCTTACGACAAGTATGATTTCACAATTTGAACATATTTGAACATATTTTGGGGTCCTAAAGGGGGTCTCCTATACCAGAAAGAGACAAATGAAGCCTCTAAGCATGCAGAATGTGTGTGATGAGCCATCACACGCCATGGTGGTGTATGGTGATGAACCATCCATAGCATGAGGTCCCACGCAGTTCTGCTCAGCTGCACACCCACAGTGGTGTGTACCACAAAGGGATGTGAGCCCTTTTGAGAAGCTAAATCCAGAGCATCCAAACCAACAGTGAATCCTCATAACTACTCTGTTCTAATTTGGACTGCCCCTCACAAAGCTGAATTAGCTAAGGGTGGGAGTACAATGTTATTAAGAGCTACACGGAATCAGCTATTTTGCAAGATTGCATTGAGCCTTTAGACAAGTGAAACAGTGTGTAAAGCTGATAATCAAGATGCTAGGCATGTTAAAATGGAATAAATAGAGAATTAGAACCAAAGCAAGTAATTTTCATATGCAAACCTCACAGGAGATTTCCTCTCCATGTCTCTCTTCCACTTCATTTTACAACTCAAATCCAGTTACTCCAACTTTTCAAAAGATAGTGACCTAGAAGACCTTGCAATCTTCCAAGGCTCTTCCCCTGCCCCAAAATAAATTAAGTGAGGAATCTTGATCACTGCTGGGTATTTAGTAGCATTTAGTAGCACTCAAAATTAGTCTCAGGAAAAACAGTGCAAATGCTGATGTAAAATGTGATAAATTAATGAATAAATGAAAGAAGCATATTCAAACTTAGTCTACACTTTTGTGGAAATAGATCCTGCTAGATGTACTATTTTGTCACATTTATATAGCTGGGATCAACGTCTGTTAAAATGTGTATACCTTAATTTTTAAAGGTATTTGCTGGTCTGATTAAAGACCAATACTCTACAGAAATTATATAGTATGAACTAAATGATCTGTGAAATAACAGAAAAACAGAATAAACAAAAAAAAGTCAGTTGAAAGGGAGAATCAAGAAGACCAAATCTCTAAAGCTGGAAGAAACTTTGACTTGTTTTGATACTTTTATCAGGATAAATATAGATATACAATGATTGTATAATTCCCCCTGCACTATTTGGCAAAACATTTCATACAAAAAAAACTTCAAATAAAGTGAACAGAACTGGAATGCAAAAGACAGAACAAGAGATTGTACTCTAGAAAGACACAACTGTGGAGATTAGAGGGAAAAACTAGTCTGAATCAAGAGGTAAGATCTAAAACTTGTGAGTTGTGTGATTCCAGCATGACTAGTTCTAGTGAAATACCACACCTTGCTCCAGGAACTTCACTTTCAGAAGACACTGAAAAATGTGGGTATACTTCTTTTTAAACAAATGAACATAATAATTATTCCAGAGCTGAAAAGATTATGTTACAATGAAAAGCTTACAAGGTATTGTCAAAATTAAAGTTTAGGAGTGATCTGTAGGCAATTTCTAAGAAATGACATGAATTGATATTTTTGTTTGTTAAGAGATTTTCTTTTTTGGGAACAAGATCAGAAGTAAAGAAATCTGAAGAACTAAGGAATTCTTTCTAACACTAAAGGAAAACAAACCATGTTGTAAATGGATCATGGAAAGCAATGACTGTAGCAAAAAGATGGAATCCACAGCTCTGGGTATTCAAGTGGAGATCTGTCTAAAAACGCTCTACTCTTTAATCAAGTGCAAATGGTTGTGTCGCTAATTGCAAATTAGGTAACTAACAATTGCAGAGAATCAAGTGGTTTATTGATCTCACATGGTCCAAAATACATCCTTTTATTGGCTCTGCTCTGAGTCTGAGTGTCATGGTGTTGCTTTACTTGAATGTGATCATAGATGTGCACTTAAAAAGATAATACTTTTAAAGGTAATTTAGAAAAATATTATTTTCCATTTTCAGTGAAGTTGAAACCACTTTGTGAACATTTGTGAAATATCCTATTTCATTGTTTATTCTTAACGTCTATTTTCCAACTCTTCTATTAGTTGACGCTGATATTGATAACATTATTGATATTTATGCTATTTCATTTATAGCTGGGCACTTCAGGTTTTGCATACAGATTTTTTAGGGTAATATTGCTTTAAGAAGAAACACTTTCTTTAACAGTGACTTCCTTTCAACTGTGTAATCTCTTAAGCAGAGAGACAGACCCCTCTTAAATTAGAGTGTCTGATTTGCAGAGTGAAGTCCCTGCTGTCTGTAGAAGATATGGCAAGTAATCAGTACCTCTCTAACTGGCCTGGAGATACAGCTAATACAATAATTTGCCTTTCTTTGGGCTTTTAAATGATACCTTAATGCTAGCACAGGCACCACAAACACAACCTCTGGGCTTGAGAATACTAGCAGAGTTTTAAAAACCAGATATTCTTTCCTTCTGAAGAGCTATCAAAGTCTGTTTGCCCAGCTGAAGATTTTGCTTCTTTTATCAGAAGGATAAATCTCGTGTCAGTGTAATGGACTGTGTCAAATATGGTCTGGCACACACTAAGTAAAGAATAATACTCCCCAGGGTTTGCCTCCAGCACCTGAGAAATAGGATATATTGTAGGAAGCATACCCTGAAGTATAGGATTTTAATCACAGACAAAAAATAAATTTTCTGAAAGAAAATAAAGGTGAATGAAATGGTTCAGTGTTTTTAAAATCCTACTTTGGGATAAATGAAAACATCTTTCATCCTTTTCATGACAGAGGTGTATTTGGTTAAGACTCAGCTTAACTTCACTTAAATCAGTAAGATTACTGGTTTTCATCAATGAAAACCTTGGTTGTCTTTTTCCTTGATAGAATTTTGTTTCACATAGGAAAGGAGCCAAACTGGTTACAGAAACTGGGTTAAGAGGCTCATGAGAGATTGGAACAGGCTGTCCAGAGAAGGAGCTGTGGATAATGCAAGCCTAGAAATCTTCAAGGTCAGTTTGGATGGGGCTTTGAGCAACCTGGTCTAGTGGAAGGTGTCCCTGCCCATGGCATGGGGGTTAGAACTGGATTATCTTTAAGGTCCCTTCCAACCCAAAAAATTCTAGGATTCTATGAAAAGGATTCTATCAACAGAAACACTCACCTAGCATCTTTCATTTATATGTTGTTTACCACTTCAAATCAAAATAAAAAAGTGTAATTCAACACTTAGGGGCTGAGAATATATATTTAGGGTATATAGCTTTACCTGTACTTTAAGACTTAGATGGGCATTGAAGGCTCATGATATTTGGCCACTTACTCATTCAGGCTTCGCTACAAATCTTTGCTGCAGAAAAAAGTGTTAAATAATTTTATGCTTAATTAGGAAACCACAAGCTGGTTGCAATCACAACTCATCTCACCTGAAGAATACAGGTGAAGGAATACCAGTTTAAAGTTTCAATACCATATGTTGCTAAATAACTTTTTCTCTGGTACCTTCAAGTATTAACTTTGATTGTAACCTTACTCATAAAATAAAAACATCCTTTATTTTCTATTGTGCCTAGAAAATAAAAAAGCCTGTTCTTGTATAAATTCTTGTTTCATAGTCTGTAGCCATTTAAATTAAATCAGCCAATAACTATTGTACTTTGATTGGTGTTAATTTACATAAGGGGTTACAGATATTAGTACAAATGAGCATCACGCTGCAGGTGCTTTCCTTGGAGATGCCCTTGATGAGGCTGGGAACTGCAGGTTTGGAAATGAAGCAGTATTTTCTCTCAGAGATATTGATTTGTTTGCTGTAAAACATTTTAAACTGCTAAATTCTAAGTGCCCGTAGCCACTGAGCCACAAGTAACCCTAATTTTCTACTGTTGATATGGCCATACCTGCTCCTATGAACTTCTCCACAGCTGGTGGTCACTGCCCTCATTGAGAAAGTGTAGGCATGGGGTCCACTTGGAGGGAAGCTGCTTCCTCTGTGTGCAGCAAAAAAGATGTGGCCACCCAGAGGGAGTACCGCAAAAGCATTCAGGATTCCTGTTCTCTGGCTGCAGGGCCTGGTGCTGCTCTCAGAAGGCATCGGGGGAACATCTCTGAGGGGTGGGATCAGGGCAATGATCTGCTCAGCCCCTGGTGCAGCTGGGAGCTGAAGGAGAAGGGCTGGGATGTGTTAAGGACACTCAGCAGCAGGCAGAAAAAGTGGGGCCTTAGAAATGGAGGGAATGGAAGGGGGTTCTGTTTGGGGTGGCAGGAGAATCCTCTCCCAACCTACCCCACCTGCCCAGGTGCCCTTACACAGTAGGCATGAGGCCCTGGAATCCAAGGCCCAAGGAAATGAGGATGAGGGAAATGAGAATGAGAATGTGGATGGAGGTGCTGTCTAGGCCAGGACAGCCTGTCCACTGCATCATGACTTCCTCAGCTCAATAAAACATCCATATTAGGCGCACACCCAGCACAGGAAGAGCCATTTTTGGAGATAATAAGGCCCTTTCCATCTAAGTTTTTGCATGGATGGTGTTATAGACTTTCCACACCAATTAAAAAAATGCTCCCCCTAAATGACATCATAAAGAATTCAAAATGAGCTCCATGTATCATTTGCATTCAGGAAAATCTTTAGTGAAAATTGCCTACAGCTTTCTCTCTCTCTTTGAGCAGCACACTGACATGATCCAAAAGGAGTGTCTTAATTATGGTAATTATAGGATTTAAAATTCATTAAATAAAATATTGAGGCTATTCAAACTCAGATTTTTGAAGGATTATAGTGTTTGACAACACTATGAAAGGTTTAAGTGCGTAGTTTAACTGCCAGAATTGGTTTGTGTTTAGCCCTTATTACTCAGCATGAAAAACATGTTTTAAGTGGAATCTGCAGCCCACTTTCAACTGTCAGTCTAAATATGTCTATTCACAAGCTGAGAAATTAGCACAGTGCATGATGCTCTGGTGACACCCATCAAGCAAGAACAACTCATCGTTTCACTCCATCTCACAAGTCATGAATTACTACACTTTGTTTAAAAAAAAAAAAAAAAAAGGAAGAAAACCAACCCAGTCCTAAAAAGTTGACAGGGGCTTGAAATGGCTAAAGTAAGTCTGAAGTAAAAGGTAACTCCTGGCTTTCAGAGTCTGCCTTTGTGGACATTGATTGTGTTACAGTGGAGTAGAGCTGGTAGGAGGAAGGTATGACTTATCCTCCCCTAAACACCCTTGGCCTCTAGCCAGTACAATGGCATTGTATTTGCACAGTTCCTGGTGTTAGACAAAACTGGAGGAAAGACAGAAAAGCAATAATCCCTCTGTTGTGAAGTAATTTCCCAGAACTGTCTCTTGTTTAGGCAGGAGAAATCCCTCAGAGGTGGGTCATATGCTCCCAGAGGGTCAGCCCAGTACTGAGGGTTGGTTATCCTTAATGCCACAGGTGCCCATGTCAGCAAAGCAGCTCTGTTCATGCCTTGCAACAGCTTCGTGCTTCTGCCTTTAATGTTTCAGCATCTTCCCTCCACTCAGTGCTGCTCTTTCTTGCCTGGGCTCTGACTCGCTGTAAAATAGCCATGGTCACCCTGCAAAGGGAAACTGTGACTCTGTTGGAACTGCTATTCAATGCCTAAGGAACTTTTCAATTATTCCTGATACTCTGTGCCATGTTTCAATGAAGTGTGCCCAGGTACATTCAAATACCAGTGCCTAAGTCCATTGATGTAAATGAAACCACACTGGTATAAAACCAATGCACATAAGACCAGAATCAGGATCCTAACTGCCAAAAATAGAATATTAGAATTATATTTCTAGTAGATATCTTTATGGTGTAGGAGGTTCTATTTGCGTGCAGTACTCATCTGTTACAATAGCAACATAAAGAGTGAAGCTAGATCTGATTTATGATCGCTACATTTTAGATCAGATAACTTCAGATCCCAAGCAGAGCTCGAGAAGAAAATTCTTAGTAACTACCCTCAGGTTACTTTGCAACAGAGCTAAGACAGCTCAGATTCAGAAGAGTGTCCTAAAATATCTTGTGTCCTCCCATCAAAATGTCTTCATTTTAGGCTTGAGTCGCAGTCCTGGCCCTCCAGGAGCCCTAGCTCTGAGCTCAGGACTGGAGGCTTTTGAATGCCGCATGGCTATAAAAAGTATCAGGTTTGAAATCTGCAGCAAAACCTCTGCTGATGACCGTGTCCCCATGAAAGCCACTCCTGGGAACCGAACATTTGTAAACAGTGCATGGCACCCATTGCGTGGGTGTGGCACAACTGTGCCCATGCAAACTGAGCATGCACGGAAAATGCAAGTTCCCGCAAGAACAGCGGCATGTTGACAGAGCCAAAGCAGGGCATTGGCTAGAAAATAAGGAAGAGAAGGCATTCTTGAATGCTTTTACAGATTTTTAGCTTAGTATACTATCAAACTTATTGAACAACAAATTATTTCTTCTAGAACAATTCAAGAGAATGATGAATTTCAATAGGGATATGCAGACACAGTTCTTCAAAGTGAAAGCTGAATTACCATTTTTGTAGGTTGACGAGCTTTCCTTAAATCATCTGTCAGGTTTATGGTGCTGTGCTTGTTTCTGTGGAAAGAAGTTGCTCATTGGGCTGTTATCTCAGCAATTTTCCAAAGGTGAGTCCACATAGGAAAGAACACAGAGGTCTGTCTCTCGTGGTCTCTGCTTGTAGTGCTCCCACAGGTGACAGGACAGCATGAGCTCACATTTGGAGCACTGTGTGCCTTGCTCCATAGGTGTCAATCTACTCTGTTGGTGGCATTTGTGTTCCCTTCCCTACTCCTGAGTATTGCTGTGTAGCAGACTCATTCCCACCCTGATTCAGGGGCTACCCAGCAGGAAGGTGATGTGAGGGATCAGGGAGTGCGACAGTGCTGCGAGTTCAGCCTTGGAGATGCCACAAGAACCAGGAGGCATGGAAGAGCTGGGAAACATTTTTCTCCAACCAGGAGAGGGCAGAAACTTCATTGTGCAGTAGTATGAAACCATATATGCACTTCCACAGGCAAAAGTCATCCCTGATTTCCTGAAACTGTTAATATTTACTGCATGTATAAGAAATGGAGGACCCTTTTTCTGGTAATCTTCATGGTCAATGGAACACTTTCCTGAAAGACTGCAACCAGAGATTCATTCTCTGCTCTTCATTTTCACATCTATTCCGTGCCAGGTACCTTTTATAATCCATCTGCTTCTCACCAGATCAGTAATTTTGTTTTCTTTTCTGGCAGACAGGTCCTCAGAAGCCTTGCCAAAAATATCCTAAGTCCAAAGTTATTTTTAAAAGGTGCGAAAGTCAAGAAAAATCCAAGTGAATCCAAGGTAAGTAGTTTGTATTCCTTTCTACTTTCAAATTTTGAAAGAGCTAATAGTAGAGCAAAAATATCAAAAGCTAATGAGATTTCAGAGCAGACATTTTCCATTTGAAAAGAAACAGAGGAAAGAAACTTTGAAATTGCCTAATTTCAGGAAAGATCTGAAGACCAAGCTTCATTCCAAAATAGCAAGGACAGTCCTTCACTGCAATGGCACCTTAAGGAGAATAGAGTGTATGTGCTTTTGTAACTGGTTGTGAAACACAAGTTTTGGTTTAAAGTTGCCATGCTGAACTCAAACCCAGCTGAATTGCTGCTAATGGGTGAACTGACAGTCTCTTCAGTTTGCAGTAGACAGATGTCAACACTGCAGATGGAACTAATCATAAGTTGTCATCATGACTGGAAGTAACTGAAACTTTTCTTGAATGTAGATAGCTAGGACTGAACGGACATGAACACCAATTCATCCTCTCACACTTAATATCTTATTGCTTCAAGCAAAGGACAAAGGGGGCAGAAGTTCCATTTCACAGGGCATTGGGCAATTTTGACATTTGTCTTCATGTGGATTGCAAACAGGACTTGAAAATGTCAACATTTTTGGTGTAAACAAAATAATTCTTTTACTCTCAATTGAAACGCTTTATTTTGACAAAAACTAAACATTCAGATTATTCACTCCTTCTCACTTATGCAGGAAAGGCATTGGGATGCAGGATCATTCATATGTTTCATCCCTACGATGAAAGCCAGAACTGTTTCCTGCTAAGGATGCTGAAAAATGAAATTTCTTCCTCTTGCTGCCTTTGAATAAACCTCTGCAGAGGTTAATGCCACTTCAGGGGCTGTTTTGACTTCAAATTCTACAAGTAGAATTCTCTTGCTACAGAGCATGCCTCTATCAATGTCTTCCAGACTGGCAATCACCTTTGAGGGACTTCAGCAGTGCTCCATGGGCAGGTATGTAAGGATGTAATTTATAGGAACATTTAGGTTGCTTTGAGACATGTGGGTAGGTCATCCCTTTGGTTCTCAGAACACATCAATGAACGAGCAACTCAAACACATTAAAGAATCCTTCTGAAAAATCATAATTTTGAAACCACCCAAGAAATCAATACGGTGATCTCTTTTGAATTTTGTTTACCTTTTATATGCTTGGATTACTTTGGGTAGATGGTGCACCCTTCATACTCTACCTGCTCACCTTATATAGGTGTGGACCATGATCCTGCCTTTCAGGTTTTTTCACTTTTAAAGAACCTTCCTTGGAAAAAATGAAAGGTTTAGAAAACAATTGAAACTTTTTGCTCACACTGGAAAAGAAAGTCGATTTTATGAGTATTGAAAACATTGGATATGCAAATAACAAACACTATAAATCAAATAACAGTGAGAAGAAAATTCTAATTTTGAACTATCTTTAAAATCCCATTAGAGCAGTATCAAGTAGGCAGGGTTGTCCAAGTATCTATTTAGTGGTCACAAAATCAAATATGATCACATGATTTTGGTGGTGCATCCATTAGGATTCATCCTGTGATGACATGTTTTAGCCGTGGTGGTCTAAAGATACAAATAAGGAAAGTTACTTAAGGAGAAATCACATTTTCTTTTGTCTATTTGCTATAGCTGAGAAAAGAGGGCTTATTGGAACTGAAGGAGGAAGCAGCTACGCAGATGAAAGTGAGAGCACATTTTGATTTAAGGAATAATTTGTGGTGGTCATCATTACGAACGTTATATCACCCTTGGCACCAATGAATTTGACCTCCTTGTTTGAAAGTGTGCTTCAGAATAAAAAGTTCATGAAAATCTTTTTCTTTTGTCTTCTGTGTGTCTCTTGTTCTGTGCTGTAGCTTGAGGAACTCTGCAGAAAAATCACAAATGAAAGTTTTATTTGATCAGAGGAACGGGAGATTTGTGACATACCTCCCTGAGGATAAAAATCCATCCTATTCAAAAAGAATTTTTTTTTCAGTGACATTAGTTTCTTTTTTCCTGGGGCTTTTAAAAACTACTATTTCCTCCCCAAGTTTCCATTCAGACAACATTAATAGAAGTCTAAATATTGTCCAGAGTCTTCAAATTTATGTTCTCCAATGTCTCTTCTCTCAATGAAATGCCTTTCAATACGTGGCATTTCTACCCCTTTGACAAGCTGACCAATGTGGAGAGGTTCCACAGACACACATAAATATTGTGGACTTGCCAGGTAGCTTGATTTTGTTATTCTTAGGGACACAGTACATGCCTATTTAAATTCCTGGGAGTAGCTGGTGTGGAAAAATTAAATTTATTTTGGTAATGATGTCAGGATTTGTCCTGGAATCTGCTCAGGGACTACACATAAGTGCTTTCATCAATCTGGGCTTTTCCTTTCAGTCTCACACCAATTCATTGTATCTCTTTCAATGACAAGGGAAAAGGCAGAACGTCAAAGAGCTCTCCATGAGTGGTTTTCTGTGAATTCCACAGCCTCTGTCTCTTCTCCCTCCATATGAAGCAAGTTAAATATGAAATTCAAAAGCAAAAGGAAAAAGGAGCACTTACAAATGCCCTGTCGAGGCTCAGTCTAGTTTTTCTCATCTCTCTCATCTGCCTTTCCCAGAATGATTCCTGAGAGGCAAAAAGCACTTAAAATACACTCTTGATCCTGACCCAAGTCCCACTGCTTCCTTATTCCTCTGATGATAAGGCAAAAACCACTTAAACGGGCTCTTTGGGACAATTCACGCCTCTCCTTTCTCTCATCTACCTTTATGCTCCAGGAGGTAAAGGTGTTTGGAAAAAAAGGTTTTGTTGATACTCAGCTCAGTTTCCCTCTCTCTGCCCTGCTAGTGTTTTCAGCTCATTGGGTTTCTCAAGTCTCCTCCCCCCTGACAAAGTGAATCTCACAGCATATGATATCATGCTAGAGATCTTGAACTGAGCGTTACCGTATGGCTCCGTTGCATTAAAGATTGCTGCACAGGGGAGATATGGATTTTGCAATGACCCACTAAAGTAGCTGGCATGTCGTTTTCTGTTTCCTCTTTATAGCAAAGATATATCAAGATATTAAAAATATTTACATTTACTCTTTGCTGTGTGCTGAACCGTTGGCCAGGAGCAAATTCAGGTCTCTGGAACAATATTAAAGCCAAGATTTTAAAAGCTCAGCTGTAGTGATGGTGAAAGGTGAGGCAAACAGCACAATGCAGAGGCTGATCACAGGGCTCTGGGGTTTCCTTCGGTTGCTGAAGCAAAGGCATCTGCTACTGATGAAGTGCCTTCAGGTATTTTTCATCCCCTCCAGCTGCCAGTCCAACAGAGTCCAGGACCCTGTGGGTCTGCATCCCATCTGCTGGCACATTGCGTGTCCCAGATACTCCTGGGGCATTTAGGGGCGCAGGATGTTTGGGCAGCCTCACTGAGCTCTCCTGTTTCCGTCTCTCTGTGGAGCACCTACCTCTTTTTTTTGTAGAGGAGAGCTCAGATAAGTATGGCTAAGAAGGAAGAAGAAATCTCACATTCTCCTGCTTACAGTTACATAAGACAAAGAGGGAAAGAAATTAGGGAATATCACTATAATGAAATCTTTTCTGTAAAATTGAATTGTCAGCCATTGAGGGCAGAATGAGGAAGAAATGAAAATATAGTACATCAGTTTTGTCCTTTTCATCGCATTTTTAAAGCAAAACTCTTTTTATTCTTAAGAATCAGTTGCAGAAAATTTCCAATCTAATAAAAATTAGAATTGATCTAATAGAATCTAATCACTAAATAGAGATGCTCCACATCACATTCGGGTGTGAAAATTCCTATTTTATTAGAGTTTTCACTAGAAACAATGCTGCATAACCACCTGAACCAAAGACAGCATGTCCATGACAGCAGCCTGCCTCACTGGAAGGAGACAGATCTGAAGGAAACTGTGTGAGACAAACTCCATGGAAGGGAGAGAGCAGGCAGCACAGAACAATGCTTTGGAGTGAGACTTCAGCATTTTGAGCCCTTTGTTGGATATGTGCACTGTGCCACTACCATCAGCACAAGGCCAGGGTGGTTCCACATCTACCTGTCCTCCCTCATGGCTCCAGTTAAGGCGCTAACACTGTTTTCTGGGTGAGGGGTAGGTATTTATTCTCAGTGTAGAAGAACACAGGACAGCTTGCTAGAGCCCCACAGTCATGTACTCTTGTTTTGTATTGGTCCCCAGAGCAGCCTTTGGGACATATGTCCAGGTAAAAGCATGTTCAGTGCACAGCACAGCCACTGCATCCCAGCTTTCTGTTGCTACAACAGGCAGAACAGAACAGCTCCCACTGGTTTTACCAGAGCCATTTGGGATCCTAATGAGTCCATCTAACACAGCAGCTCTGGCTCTGTACCAGCAACGTGAATGTTAAAAATTATGCATATGTGAAGGAGGATAGTTTGTCATATATTTCTGGAAAGTAGTTTTAAAAACTTGGCTTTAATAATGGGCATGTTGACAGCAACTGGGCTTTGATGGCCAAGTCCCTCGGATATCAACTGCTCTAGCATCAGAATTATTTTGACGTCAAAACAAAACAGGCTATTTACTTTTTGAAGTTAAATTAAATCCAGAGAGTTTGATGCTGTTACAGAGCTGGAGTCCTAGGCCATTTCATCCAAATGAGCTGAGCAAGGTATAACTTATGAACAACTCCATAAAACACAGAGGCCAGGTTTCATTCCAGCAATATCAGTTAAAAACCTGTATCAGGCCAGGCTGCAGAAGAGCAGCACTGGTGACTTTACAATGCATAATCCATCTCAAACTTACCCCCTTTTCACTCCTTCTCATTGCAAATGGGATGGTTGGCAAATAATTGATTCCTCTGATATCAGTACAATAAAAAGTGATTCTTTACCGTGAATTAGATCAGTTAAATAATGCTTATCCAAGTTTAGGTTGGGAGACTTTCCTGTCCTATAGTGGGCTCAGAAGTTCCTGTCCTACAGTGGGCCCCTTTCCTTGGGGATCCCCAAGTAACACTGTGAAAAGAAAATACTCTGGAGAGGAAGAGCCACGGCTGATGTCTTGCTGCTTCTGTTTCCCCTCCCAGAACCATTTCCTCTCTGTCACCTGATGGAGGTACCCATGGTGCCTGTTCCTACACTGCTTGCCTGTTCTCCATGCAGTTTTCTCTCCATTTCTTCTGGAGAAGATTGTTGATTGTGGGAGCATGGAGCTCTGCTGGGCTGCCAGACAGTCCCTTGGCTTCCCTGAGGTCTGCCCTTGCTAGAAGAAGCACCCATGACCTACACAGGGCCCTTGTAGGGCAGGCTGATCCTTGGCCTGGTACTGGCGTGCAGGCAGCTGCTGTGCAGTGCTGACCACACCACCTGGCCATGCCTGCCCCATGTGGCTGGAACCAGAGGGGTTCTGGACCCCAGCTGCCTCCAGGAATGTGTCTTTTGCTCCACTGCTAGCCCACTTAGACAGAGAGAATCCCCTCAAACAGCTCCTGGGATAAACTTCTCATCCTTCCTATGGGCAGAAATTTCTCAGCTGAGCCTGCTTCCTCTCGACATGGGAAAAGCTTCCTCAGAGGGCTCTGAAGCCCCATCTTGTATCAGCTCCTCTGGGACACAGGGCTCTTTGTCCTTGGTGAAGGTGGAGGAAGAGCATCTCCCTGCCAGTGAGGAAGGAGTGACCTGGTGTCCCTACAGCACCAGGCAGACACAGTCAGTGGGGTTTATTATCCTGGATTTGACTCAATGTGTCTGCAAAGCTGTTTCTAATACAGATCATTTGGGAATTAGTATAGGCTAAATACCTATCCACTTAGACAATAGAAGAGGCTGGTTATGGCCTCAAAGAACTAAATTTAGGAGAAATTATGATCTTTATGACCTTCAGAAAGATGAAATAAGCATTTTTACAACTGCTATAAATGAATCTTTATGTATTTTCTTTTAGGTCTACAGTCACTACAATTCCCAATGTTAGGTTCGCTTGCATACAGCATGCTTGTGTCAGCTGATAACAAAAAGTACAGGGGGAAAGTAATTAAATTAACAGGCAGAACAAACCCAGCCAGCATGATCTGTGCCGCCAAAGATTCCCATTGCAACAGCTTCTGGAAAAGAAGTTTCTTCCATCTCCAGATTTCATGGAACCCTTGTGGTTCTTTCAGCAAGGTGCAGACCTGAACACAGAAATTTTTGCTTTTTTCATCTCAAGCTTGGTTAGTGTAGCACAAGCAAAATCTTTGGGAGAAGCACTGCCCAAAGAGATTGAGAAATTCTCATGTGAAGTTGTCCTGACTCATGACTTCAAGACTCCATCCAGACCACAATGTTGTCTCCATAGAAGTATGCATGGGCAGTTTGGGACAGTTTTGCTTATAGAAGTGTTTCTTTCTTTTCTGCTAAAGTAATGAAATTCAGCCAGCCTAGAAACCAAAAAATAACTGCATATTCAGCCAAAGGTTCTTCAGAAGAGTCTCCTCAGAATTAAAAACACTAGAATAAATCTTTCTAAATAGGTGATTTTGGAAAAAGACAAAAAGAACATGTGAGGGAAAATAGAGAAACTTCCCTGACTTCACAGAAGTGCTTATGCACCATCCAGCAGCAAGCAGTGTGAGTGCTGGATTTATTTACTTAATACAGTGTTTGCATCACTGTGGTGGCCACAGTGGAGTCACTGCACAAGGACAGGTAAATGACACACTGTATGTTTGGAATTTGTGACAAGTGTCACCGTGCTGAGGGTGCAGAGCAGATCTCCAGTGTCTCCACTTTGGTGTGGCTACCAGTGGCCCCTTGCAGGGCTTCTGCTGCTCTGTGCAGAATGGGGATTCTCAGATTTGCTCCATGTTTCTGCCCTGAAATTGCCAATCTCACTGAGATTGCCACATACTAATAATACATGGACATGTACAGCTGAGTAATAGATTTCCTGATTTCTTTAAGACATGGATGTGGCTGCCTGCAAGCGCAGGAGATCTGGTGAAGCCAGTTGTGGATATAAAAGCTCTTGGCTGGTAATTGAAGCAAGAATAGGTCCTGTGGCTTTTTCATTAGTCCTCTCATCTACTCTGTAAGGGTTCCAGAGACCTTTATGTGTTGTATTTTTTAAACTTTTACAGTGTTTCAACTTAAGGAAGCCCATATCCTTGTTCTTGTGATAAATAAATGCTTGTTCTCTCTGTAAACACAAGAGAAAACTGCACATGCCAGTATTTTATAAACATGCCATGAAAAGCTCTTTTGCAGCTTAGAGCAGAGAAGTTAAATTTCACAATATTCAGTTCCAATTGCAGGATAACAAAAGATGGTAGTTGAACAAAAATGCTATTGTTTCACTGGGAAGCAATTAGGCTGGTGATGGCAGGTCTCAAGTGAGAATATAGCTCTTCAGTGAGCTATGAGTACCTGCTATTTGCCAAAACTGCCATTATAATAAGAACACTGTCATGATTGAAAACCCTAATTACCTAGGATTTGGAGGTTTGTGGAAACTGTTGTGATTTTAAAGGGCCAACTGCACTATTAATACAGATTTTAAATTGGGACTGGACTGAAACATCCCACAAATTCTATATGATGTTATATTACCGTTGCTTAAGATGTGAACTGTTGGGTTTTTTTATCAAGCTTTGATCATAATGGAATAATTTTTCTGTCTGAATTGGATGCACATTGCACTGTTTTCTTTCTCTTCTCTTTCTCTTCCAAGGGCTGTATGCTTTCACACTGAGAACAAATTTCTCTCTTTACATGGGACTGATCATGAATAAAAATGAAGTGTTGGAGGAAGAAAAAGAAATGTGGCTATGATTATACCATGTTTATGTCCACAGTGGACAGATGAAAGCAATAACACAAAGCTGTTATTTTAGTAATTATAACACCAGAATTTATAATGATTTAAAGGCTATCCTAATAAGAAATATAAGGGCAACGTGCTCTGGAAAAGGTTTCAATGAAAAGATTGAAAACTGAGATTGGCATTCAGTTTCTTGGAATTTTTTGCAAGGAGGCTTTTATTTTGTGACATTCAGAAATGTAGAACTGTGGTTAATATGAATAGTTGTCACACTCACAGCTCTGGCACTTGAACACTCAGCTTTTGATTTAAATTCAACTCCCTGTGAATCATTGGGTGAAGGAAATTATTGTGATATTTACACACTTAGTGTTGGAGGATGATTCAAAGGATTCAAGGGTGCTAAATGGTCCTCAGTATAAAATAAATAATGTATCCATAACCTGTTGTAGTGTAATGTTAAAATAAGCTGTTAGGCAGGCACAATAAAGAAAATAGGTCTGAAGAGGTGAATGGTATGTATCAAAAAGTATCAAAAACTTTTAGCAGCTCTTTACCAGTTTTAGTACAAAGAAAAAAGGTAATCTATACAAGCGAAGAAACATCCTTCCTCTTAAGTGCCTTATAAAAAGACTTTTTTTTCCTTTATTTTGGAAGCTCTATGAGGGATAAAAATATAGTTTTTTGGAATAAGCTCCTTCTTTCTTAACTTACCAATCATGACAGAAAATTAGCATAAAATTCTGGTTGTGAGAGTTGTCCTTGGGATATCTACATGTTGCTTGAAATTTAATGACAAGGCTGAGCGGAGAGGAGATACAGAAAGTGGAAGAGGAAAATGAGGGGAATGAAAGTGCTACAGAAATGATGGCAATGCTGTGGATGGATTTGTGAAGGTTTATGCAGTGAGAAGGAGAGGAGGAGGAGAAGGCTGATGCCATCTGAATGGACTCAGCCTCTTCTCTCTTGTACTAGGGTCTCATTGGCTTTATACTCCTGAAATTCAACTGGAAACAAAACTGGGCTTTTTCAATGGGGGCTTGATAATCACTGGCACAATATTATCATAGTGAAGTCCTCACTAGCATAAATTTCTTACTTAAAACTGAATGCCTTTTTTAAAATGAGGCATTGGCTTGTTGAGGAGTTCCTGGGTCCAGTGCATGGTTCAGTAGATGGGATGCCATAGTTTGTGTTATGGAAAAGACTGGGCTGGATTATCACAGACTTTCCTTCTGGCTTTACATTTCCACGGCTGAATGTGAGAAAGCTGCCAGCCCCTGTGTCTGAAGTTCTCTATTTTTATATTCACAGAATGAACTAGTAAAAATATTTGCAATAAATAAAAAATACAAACTGAAGAGCTGAAAAAGTAAATCATGAGAAGTCAAAATGAAATTATTGTAGGATTTTGAATTTTTCATCCCTTCATAGTTGTACTGAGGGAATAACATAAGGGCTACTGCATATTTCTGATAAAATTAATTAACAATCATCTCCACCACCAGACAGCACTCTAAAACTGTATAACATTAGCTACCAGAAAGTACATAAACAAAGAGTAACTACAAGAAAGTATATAATCAGTTTTCTCCTGTGGATTTATACATGTGTAGCTTTGAAAATGCAGTTTGGTCCATATTCAGTTCTAAACCCACTGGACATTATATGTGGAAGATCAAAACTTTACCTTAATAATTTACACTAAACCACTTCCTCAGCTCATCAGCTTTACCTCATAATTATAGTAATTAATTGTTCATTAATAACACATTATAATCATATTAACTTTTTATTGAGTTGCTTAGTAGTTGAATAATTAAAAATTTATATCCTTATTCAAGATTTTATTTATTAAATTGTATATATATATTTAAATATTTTTGAGTGCAGATAGGAATAATGTTTCCTTAGGCTGAAGGCTGTGAAGCAATTGACCTTCTCCTGGGCTCCAGCAACCAAAAGAATCCCTTTTTCTGCCACAGGGAGAAATGTCTTTTCTGTGGCAGTTAGATGAGATTAGACTGGGGAATTTTTTGGGGAATGACTGGACACATAGGTACATATGTGTACAAAAATGTACACATTCTGTGGGTAGCACAGAGGAGAACACAATGAGTTTTAGATCTATCAATTGAGACCTTCACCAGCAAAGATTGCAAAAATTGAAATTTGACTATTTTTATGCTGGTCAGCAGAAGGCATGGAGGAAAAACAGAACAACTGAGCAGAAGACTCATATTTCCTTCTTACAATATAAAGCATTGCTGCATAGGAGGGATCATTAGTAAGTCAAATATTTTTAAAATGGTGTGGATCTGAAAAGAAAATGTAGTGATAGACTAATGTACAAATGTGTATGAACATCCATATAGCACAACAGAGATTTAAGAAAATGATGCCAGGGGAAGTAAGAACAGTATAAGCCAATAATTTTAAACATAGAAAAGGTAATATTTTCATATCAGAAACCAGAAAAAAAAATGGCCATTACTTTGTAAAGCACAGTGGAGTTTTCTCCTGCATGTTCCCTTTTGCTCTTGGCCTGTGTTCTCCACTGCCAGCTTCTTCCACCTTGGCACAGTGAACCCACTGAGCTCTGTGGGGAGGATGGGTGACAGAAGCACAGCTCTGAAACATCTTTTATGTGGTAGCAAAAGGACCTCCAGAACCCAAGCAAATACCTCTCCAGGAAGTATTTTCTGTGCTGTCTTGGCTGTCACTGGACACCTTTGCTGCTCTGCCTGCTGTGCTGGTGGTCCCTGCTACGACAGAACACCAAAGATGTGCTTTAGTGAGGCTCAGAAGGGTTCAGCAGAGATGTGCCCCACTGCTGCCAATGTAAAGCAAATTTTTCTTCTTCTCTAGCCATCAGCAAAGCTGATTCCTGACAGAATGCCTAGCAGAATGGTGAAGAAAATATGAAAATCCCTGCTCAGAACTGGATCAGAACAGAACAGTGTACAGCAGTTCAAACATGACCTTCAAATGCAGAAAAAAAAATGTATTGGGAGCACCTGGCACACCTTAGGCATGTCTTTAAAGGGCATTTTCACAGCTGGGAGAGTTGGAAACATTTGCAGTGATAAAACCACGATGATCCAGAGGTCACTGGTCCCAAAATCCTGCCCAGCAGCCACGAGGTTGAACCAGTCCCCTTGGCTTCTGCTGAGATGGGCTGGGGAACTATTCACAAAGCTGAGATGGGCTGGGGAACTATTCACAAAGACACATACTCTGAATTGTAAGGAAGTCATGGAAGAAGCCATGATCAGGAAAAAAAGCTTTACTTTTAGACAATAGTGTTATTTCAATAAGACCTTGTATGTGCTCTTGTTTTTGTAATTTTACTTTTTTGCTAGCTAACAACTTCCATATACCAAATACTGCCTTAGAAATGAAATTAAATGGAGTCATGAAGAAAAAGAATGAGGGATTTCCTGAACAAAGCAGAAACAGGCTAAAATAATGCCAAATGTGTTTTCTTAGGAATTTTTCACTGTGTTGTGCTGAGAACTGTCTACAAGCAATGTCAAGTGAGCTATTTTCCTGGCAAGTAATGTGCTGGACTGGAACCATGGATTTGATAATTGCTTGTACCTCTTGATGATGAAACATCTTGGCTCTCTTTGAAAAGAAATATGTCTTTCTGCTGTGTGGAGAGAAACAGAGGTTCCTGAACTTCAGTGTTTGGGCAGAAACCTTGGAATATTGAGAACTTGCCTCAGAGCCTCAGTCACTCCTGATTGTCTCCCACTGCTGCCCAGGGGGGAGTGGCAGCTGGGAGAGACCAGGGAAGAAACTGCTGGAAAATATCTTACAAGTGCCAGTGATGTAGAAAATAAAGATGGGGAAATGACTGATCACTCTGGTTGAAAGGAGCCAAATAGAGTTGCTACAAGCTGGTGCAACTATGGCATTACACAACTGACACTTACTCTGGCAGCCCCAGAAGGAGTCCATCCCTCTGCCTTGTGGTTGGCAGTTTGTTGTTTGATGTGGTGAAGCATTGAAAGGTGGTACTTGGGCAATACTAAAAAAAAAAAAAAACCCAAAAAAAAACAAACAAAAAAAAAAGCAAAAAAAAACCCAAATACCCTTCTTAGCTTAAAAAATAAGAGTAAATCCCATTCATTTTAGGATAAAGTGGTTGTAAGTAGTCGAATTTGACCACCATGATAAAAGTGCTAACAGCATTTTGAGTAACCAGCCTTTGAGAGAACAAGAAAATTTTCACAGCAAGTCTCTGTTCAATGACTGTGTACAGTACATGTGGCCCAGCAACATGATGCTGGTCTATTAACCAGTGCTTAACTTATGCTAAATAACAATGACATTCACAGGACTACATCATGAATTTATAATGATATGGGCTATTACAGAGAATATAAAATGAAACAGTAATGAAGGGACATATAACATTTTATTCTAATTTTTTTACATGCATAAATATTTTTTTCTGGAGATCAGCTTCTGCATGGCAGAACAATGTGTTGGCTGGCTGAATCTCTATTAAAAGAACCCTTGAAAAACAGATGACAAGCAATTGTCCCCTGAGCAGTGCACACATTTATGTTTGAGTTTCAGAAACAAGCTGAGGGACTTTCTTAGTTTCTGCTTATAAATGGCAGATGTATGCAGAACAGCACAAGCAGCATGATGAGTTTATATAAAGTCCTGGAAATGCAAGGTCTCTGTGATTGCATCATACAGGGAATTTGGTGGTTTCTATTTTGAAAGCTAAAAAATCACCAACATGATGTAGGGCGCAATCTGTGGCTCACAAGAGTGATGTGTTCCCTTTCTATCCACACAAGGAACTTCAGATTAGGCCAGTTACACAGATATGAAAAGTGAGATCCAAAGGGGCAGCTTTGGGATGTCAAGGCTTGGAAGCAGGTGTTCAGCTCTAGTTAGATTGTTTAGCATGTAGGTCCCTCACAGAGCAGAACCTGGGACCTTCTCAGGAGCTGGGCTGACGCGGCAGGAGCCAGCTCAGTGCAGACAGAACAGGAGCGTTCTCTCTTGTGGCTTCCCTGGCATCACACAGGAGAGTAGCTGCGGATGAGAAGGGGAAGAGAAGAAGCTTAAATGAAATAATGGAAGATTTCACACCTTTGTTTCATTCAGAACGGAACCCAGTGATGTAGTAGTAAAGTTTTAGGGAGGAATTTCAGAATCCGCATGCACTGTGTTCCAATCTATTCTGAGGAAATCCTGAGGTGATGAGACTTCCCAAAATTTCTTCTGTATTCATTATTTTTTATTAAAGACAAAAACAGTTCCTAAGTATGCTCATCTTCTCAGTTGCTTAAAAAAAGCAATGAAATCCCAACACAAAATCCAGACAGTAGAGTCACAGTAAGTAGAGTGAACTGTCTTTTATTCCATTTGTCTTCTCAGCTAATCAGAAAGACAAAGGTAGCAGAAATAAATAAGCTTAAAGGCATAATAATACTTTGCTGAAATTGCAACTGTATGACAACTGACAGAAAGTGTAAGCCCCTGAGAACAGGAGGGGCAAAATGCTCCCTAGGACTGAGTAAATGGGAGATGAGAAAAGCATCAGTGCAACCAATCTTTAGATCGGCTGAAGGTGATACTTTTTAGAAAGACAAAGGAAATCATTAAAATAAGAAACATATTTGATAACTAGAGAACAGATGTGGTCATCATCTTCAAAGACCATAACATTCTAGGAAAAAAAAAAGAGGGAAGAATTTGAATTAGGAATTAATGTATAAAAGACGACAGGCATGTTATGTGGGATGGATGAAGAAAGGTTAGCAACGAATAGAGAAATGGAAATAAAAACAATATGAATATCTATAAATATTTCTTTCCCAGTTCATCCATCACGGCTGTCAGTGATCCCCCTGCCTTGACAAGCAACAGATTAGGCTCTGCTACAGGAAGGAGAGAGGACAATCTTTTAGTTAAATGGTCTTCTTCCACTGCTGTAGCTGCAGACCCATTTTTGCTAACTCAGAAAATGTTATGTCTTCTAGACAAGAATGAAAATATGCTCCTGTGAGCCAATTACTAGGAACTTTCAGGTGATCAGCCCCCTAAGAATATAAGCTGGAGCAGACCATAAAAATGACAGGTGATCTTTGAGTTAGGTACTGTGAAACAAATACACAATACGCCTCATTTTCTCTTTGGAGTTTGCTCTCTGAGTACAGTCCTAGGAGGAAAACTCACTGAATGCAGACTTCAAGCAATAGGGACACACAGTCACCAAGCAGATTTCCAGAGTGAACACAGCAACTTCTTGTGTCCAAGCAGCAGGGAAAAATGGGCTCCTGGACCCCTTGCTGGACACTGGACACCAGGTACTGCTGCATTTCTAACAAAAGCCTCACACTGGAAATGTGTGCAACAAATGGGAGAGGAACGCTGCAATCAAGGGTCAGATGCAGGTGCCTGGAGATTTCCAGGTGCCCAGAACTGCTGAGTTAAGCCTCTGGTAAATGTCAGTCATTTACCTGACCAGCACAGGTGGGACAGTACCCATTCATATCCTTGGTGATGTGTGGATAGCTCTACTGAATAGACCTGACAGGGTAAGAACAATGCATTCAGCTGTTTTTCATTAATACACAGCACAATCACAAAACCCACTTTTTTTTCTTGCATCCCTTTAAAACAAAAGCCTCAACATGAATTGGTAGCTGCTTAGGTGAATAATAAAATGGCAGGAAGGGAAGGCTTGCAAAGTGCTATGACATTTCCTGACCGCTTTATTAATTCCAAGTTAAGCACACGCTTAAGTGCTTCACAGAAGTGGGGTCAATGGCACTGCCAATTTGCAACACTGAACCTTGTGGCAGTGATGCAGAAAGGTTGAGGCACAAGAATTTTTTTCCCCCTTAAGCTGCAAGCTGGCAGTGCTTTCCTCGTGGCTTTCCTTCCTCCCTCAGTGTTTCTGCTTAGTGGTAAGGATCAGTGTTTTCAGGATGTGTTGTTTTTTGGATTACTTGCAAAACAGAGGTCATGTCCATGTCTGGTCATTAAGAATCCCCAGACACTCTTTGCTAGCAGAGCGACAACTTTAGTACCCTGGCTGAAGACCAGGAATGGATATAAATTCTACCTAGTCTACCTTAAATCCCCCTAGTATTTCTGTTAGACACTCTACTCCTCACTTCCCAGCTCAGAACGAGATTTAGAATTGCTGTTACAAAATGGCTACACCAGAAATGTCTCCTCTGTGGCTCCAGGCTTTGCAGAGCCCTCTGCATTGTACAGCCAGCAGGCATTGCTGAATTAATGGATTATTTGGCTTATTGTTCATTTTCTTCACTCTTCACACTTTCTAGTGGATGTTGAGTAATTTCCCTTGTTTGTTTCTGAGGGTTTTGTTAAAATACACTCAAAAATATGCCACCAAGGAGAGAGGGAGGGAAGAGATCCTCCCCAGCTATAAGCTATTCTGACTGGTACCAATGTAGCATATAATTGAATGTTATTTCCATACAGTCCAGCCAAATGTAGCTATCTACAGGAAATAAGAGCATCTCTTAGGAATTTAGATTTTTCTTGAATGAAAAGGAATTTATTTCTCATAGGTAGTTTTCAAACTGGGAGCAATATTATTTCTAAATTATATTTTAATAGCTAGTTTGTTGTTTCTGTTTCTGAAGCCATCATAAAGCATCCATAAAGTGGTATTTCTCTTGCATTTTACATGACTCCAGGGCTTGCTGTTCTCGCCTGTCAGGTCTTTTCAAATCACTTAACGTTTACTGGAACAATTCTACGCTGCAAGATTTGCTGCTCATCCAGCGTGGTGTTTGTATCACAGCTGCTACACCATTGCCATCTCAATAAAAGGAAGCGTTTCTCACCACTTCGCTAGTATATAGCAGCATGAAAATAATAATTTCCTTTGAAAAAAAGTCCACAAACCTTTCATCTGGAAAAAATCAAGCAAAGAGTAATCTTGGTTTTATTTAGAAATGTTTGTGGTTGTTAAGGTAAACTTACAACCCATATTTAATTTAATAAAAATGTGACATAATTGTCCTGGGCTCTGATATTGTTGTAGTTTTTTTTTTTTTTCTTCCAGAGTAGATTAGAATATTCAGACATACTGAATAATGAAAGAGTTGAGTATTAAGGACATATAATGGAAAATTTTCAGTGTCATGCCTGGCAGGGCATTATCCAAGTCTTTATAAATAGTGAAAAAAATATTTATAGCATGTTCTCTACTATGATTCAATTATAAAAGTAATTCTGGCTTATTGACATATAATTTAATTTGTTTTTAATAGTTCATTTGCAGACACCAGAATATGCAGAAATGAGACCAAAGGACAATGTTTCACTTGTGTCTTACAAGAAAACAGTTTAAGGGCAGTCACATTTTCTGACTTTGTAGCTGAAGGTGTATTTTATTCATTAGGTTCTTCATTGGAGGATTATACTTTTTACAACCCTCACAAGCAGACCATCTTTGCTCATGGAGAGCAACATTTCACTCACAGACACACCTTTTAATTCAGTGAAGAAATTGAACATTATTTTCTTTTTCATGTTGCACTGCTAATAAATATCTTCCTTTATGAATAAATACCTTCTTTATGAATCAGAGAGAAGATATAGTGGGCATGTCTTAAATATTTTGGCAATGAATTCTTCAAGTTGTATTTTACAGGATTTGCAGAATTCCCTTTACTTGACTGGAGAACTACACAGGGAAAACATTGAAAACCATAGTCCTGGTAGCACTTGAAAGCCTCCCTGATACTTTTCCCTGCAACTCCCAGGATGTAACATAACAAGGAAGGTGTTCAATAAAATGAGTGTTAATGTCACAGCTCAGAAGAGATAAAATGAATGTGGGGAAACCTTGCCTGAGTTTCCCTTCTCATTCCAGTTATATTCACCTCATTGTATATTTAATTTGAAATGCAGATCTAATTAAAACTTAATGCATCATTAAAATGATTTGTAATAAGTATATTCAACTCCATGTGAGCATGATACGCTCATTATCAGGTCCAGACTATAGCTGGGATCCTTCACAATGAAGGAAATCATTACTCATAACAAATATCTTTCTGGTGACATTAATGCCATACATAAACGTGATCTAAATGTTTTATCTTTTAAATAAGTTTAGCATGTATGAAGACCTGCTGCTGAATAATTTTTTTTCTTGGATGGTATCTGTTGTTAAGAAGAGTGTTCCTTTAAGTGGGTTCGACTGTGTTTTTTCAAGAGAAGAAAATAAGCCTTCTACAGAATTAATGAAGCTGGCTTTTTAGCCTGAGGTAAAAAGCTGGCTAATGAAGTAATTCATAGTGACAGCCCATGATCTGAATTATATGAATTATTGCTTATTAATGGGATTAATTGCTTCTCATGCTATAATACAAAATTTATACACTTGTCCAAAATCTAGGTCTATAATCTGAAACAGAAAGAAGGAAGAAAGGCTGTATTATTTATATGTCATGTCCACATCTCTGAATGTCCACACTGCAACAGAGACTGAATGGAGGTTATTTTACAAAGAAACGATATGAAGTGAAAGTATATAAAATAGGGATAAGAAAGGTAATGGTTCAGCTGAGGCACTATATCAAGTTGCATTGCTTTACTTTACTAAGGACTTCCATTATCTGTATGCTCTCTTTCAATATATAATAAAACAAAATTTATCTCTTTACATATTCCATAATTCAGTACTGAGTATAGAAGTACCTGAGGAATAGAAAAATGAAACTTTTAAGGTCACGGAAAAACAAGCTCAAAATAAAATAATATTCTACATGGAGGGGTTCATTTATTAAACATACAGTTTTATTTGTATTTTTATTATTACAGTCATTATTTGCATTGCACATGGATTATTTCGTGGACTGAGGATTATTTCATCTGGAACTGGAAGCCTGACTGCACTGTGTCTTGACCAGACATAACAAAAAAATGGGTTCTTATGCCCAGATTTTTTGTTATGGAGAGAAGGAATGAGGAAAATGAGACAAATGAGTTTTATTCATTCAGAAATGTCAGCAGAATCTGTTTTTCCTGATTCTGTGTCTATCAAGGATATTTATATTCATGTGGTCTTACTTGCCATGGCATCTGTGAGTTCTGTTTAAAGGTATTTGAAGATCTGATTCTCTATCAGGTCAAATCCAGGTCTCTCAGTGATCAGGAAATTAACAATCAGAGAAAATATCCAAGCCTTTAAGATATTTCGGCAGAAAATTGGGAAATCTGTTCAGACTGAAGAAGCAATTAAACCTAATTATCTCTTCTAACTATCCCTCACACATCCTGCCTCAGTGCTCTCACCACTGTTTTACACAAAAGTTGCCTACAAATCAAAGCACCATTGCAAATTAGGATATTGCTTCTTTTGCTAAAGGGAACTTCACAACAGTGCTGTCATAGAATTGTAGAATTGTTTGTGCTGGAAAGGATTTTCTTTTACTTTTTTTTCCCATTCCCTGACTTCTAAGGCAGTGGATAGTTCTGGCCACAGAGATCGCAGAGAGAGGGGTGGTGATTGTCCTACAGCTGCCCTAGTATACATCTTAGTTCAGAATAGATCAGTTCTGCCTTATTAGGCTTCTCATTCCCTCTTCCCACCCCTACTTTTTTGCTTTTTTGTTGTTGTTGTTTGTTTCTTGGTTTGTTTGGGGTTTTTCTCTTTTTTTTTTTTTTAATTACCTATGTTGAAGACTCTCTTGGCTTGACATTACAAATAAAATGAATAGACCATTTTAATTTCCAAAATATTTTCTGCATAAGTACAACAGACATACAGAATCCAAGCATGAGCAGTAACATACAGGAGCAGTGGTTTACATGCATCTTAACAGTGCTACATTTGTGATTAAAGGGGTAAATTTTCTACTCTACATTTTATATTCACTATTTACATTGCAGGTCCCATAGACAGGTGGCAAATGGGAACAATGCATATTCAGATTTTAATAAATTAGTAGAATTTTGAAAGAAGTATCTTTCCATTTAAAATTTTATAAATATTTTTAAGGAGTAAAGAAGCTGTTTTTTGGTGTCAAAGTTACGGGAGAATTTTGATTTTATTTTCTGAGGCATCAAAGTTCTAACTTTTTCTTCCTTTCTTATTCTTGAAGTATTTAGGCAACTGAAAAAATTGAGCTATAGAACACAGAGCTACATATATGTAAATTATTTTATGCATCTACTCTTTATTTTATATATATATATATTGCTATATAACATATGTGTCTTTTGGTATATATGTAGCTATATAACATATGTTATATATATAGCTATATAAGAGATGTATCTTTTGGTGTCAAAGTTACGGAAGAATTTTGATTTTATTTTCTGAGGTATCAAAGTTTTAACTTTTTCTTCCTTTCTTATTCTTGAAATATTTATGCAACTGAAAAAGTATCAACAGCACAGAGCTATATATATGTAAATTATTATATGCATCTACTCTTTATTTTATATATATCTATATATCTATATAACATATGTATTAGAAATACATTGCTATTATATATAATTAAAATCTAGAAACTGTATACACACACACACACACAGATATATATATATATATATATATGTATAAATATATATATCTACATATGTTTCTAGATTTTCTGCTCAGGTTCTTGTGACTGTTCCAAACATCCTTTGGCCCATGTAGCTAGCTGGCCAAGCCCATTGAAAGGCACACCTTAAGCCCTCACTGGATTCCATCCCTGTCAGATGTCTCTTTCCCAGCCCTTCCCGCTGTTCCTGTTGTGCGCGGTGCTGGGACCTCACCGGCGCCGCGGCGCTTCCTCAGCAGCCAGGGGCTGGCAGCAGGAAGGGATTGCCCTGGTTGTGGTGCCTCAGCAAGGCTCAGAGCTTGGCTCTAGAGCTCTGCAGCTTTGCTCTATTGCTTACAGGTGAATAAATATTTCTGGGAAATACCTTTTGAACACAGTGAAGTAGTCAGAGAGTAGGGAGGGGCAAAAAAGTGTCATAGTCGTTGATTGTAATTAATAATGTAATTGACTCTGCACCAAAGATGTTTAGTTCATATTTCACATTCTATCTTCAATTTTTATTTTTCCTCCTTCCCTTGATGCCTGGTATTAAGCACTAGGAAAAAAATATTCTCTTAGGATTAGGTACATTTTATATATTTACCAGCCTTTAAAAATCATAACATTTGACATAATAAAAGGCTTCATACAGTTAATATGCACATTTCAAAATAGGAACACTCTTCATTTTTATTAGTCAAAAATAATTAGTTTCAAAGCTTAGACCACTGTGAAAATCCTCTGTTGATTACACTAACACTATTTCCATGAAATAGTTTTATTGCTAACACAGAGTTTTCATTGTCTGGGCAGAGGTGACTGTGTGAAACACCACTGTGGCACAGCCCAGTGCTGTGGACAGTTTGGACATGAGCAAAATAAATACAGGCAAGCAGCCTTCTTTCCACAAACTGGCTTAAATTCCTATCAAAACTAGTTTTTAGAGACTAGAGCAATTTTGATCCACCTTCTTGGCCCTATAAACTGCACACCAAAAGTCTTCATCTGGCAGCCAGCTGGGCAATGCTGGGAACATCTCACTGAAAGAAGATACTTGATTTTCATTAATGTCCAGTTTCCACTGGAAAACAGAATGGAGCTGTGCCTGGAACTTCCAGGACGAGCCCTTGTTGTTGCCAACAGCCTCGTTCCTCCCTGCAGGAGGTCTTGTTTTACCCATCATCTCATGGCCAAAGCAGCTCCACTTCCACAGGGAATATCTGCATTCCTGCAAAGTTTTCCAGCCACTTTGAACTCAAGTCTAGAAATGAAGGACATTTTCCTTGAAGAGGAAAATGAAAGAAAATATTCAAAGATAAATATTCACGCATTCTCATCATTCTGGATTGCCTTCCTAAGAGACCTTGCAAAAAAGTCCTGCTATTATCCTTCAATTGACTGGTCAAGTCTATCAGAAACAGTGAGAGGAACTCCCAGCCATTACATGTTATTGCTGTGCTCATACCCAGCAGCTGAAGACCCAAATACCTTTATGTGAGCATCAGGTAAGTGCCAGACATCCAACTTACATCTGACCCTTTTGCAAATTCTAGGGGTTGTATTTGGAAAGGGTTCCCCTTTATTTTTTTGTGGAAAGTTTCTGGAGGGTTGTGCTGAAAACTTGATTCACTTGAAAGAGAAGCTAGAAAACAGAATTCCAACACAGCTTCCTTTAAGAAAAAAGACATCAGGCTGAGTTACTTAGTTTGGTAGAACAATCTGTAACAATGCCATTATTAAAGTTTCATAAAAATGTGTTCTTTTAAACACAGACTTATATCTGACTTCTAGAGAGCAATTATAGTAACTATAATGTGACTCTTGTGCTAAAAAGTGACATGCACAATGCAGTGAGGCTTTTGAATTTTTAAATTAGTAAGAGCAGCCAAGGAGAATCTACTTCAAATTTCACCATCAAGGCAAAAGGAAGCTGAAAGCAACTTAGAGTCTAGTTCATGTTTCACTTGGAGGTTTGAATTTTGCATTGGTTCCTGGGCCTTAGCCCACTGCTGCAAAGAAGCTGCCTCAGGCTTCAAATGTGGCAATTGTTCCCAGGCTGTGCCATTTTCCTCAGCTTTCTTTAAGTCACTGTGGAAAAAGTTAGCCCTGGTAAAATTTAATCCTTCATTAAACAGTAATCTTATTTAAGTTGCTTTTTAAGAAGTTGGTTAAATACCAAGAAGAAAAAACAGTATGTAAACAAAATTCTAAATGAATTTACTTTACTGCATACATTTTCTGTGTTCAGCTTTTAAAGTGGAAGCTGGACTCATATGACAATGGGACCAAAATTGTTAAAGGATGAAGATGGAAAACAGAAACAAATTTCACTTATGTGATATCATACAAAAAAGAGTAAAAGATTTGTTCAGTCTATCAGGAAACATTAGAATTACTTTTGCCAACAATTTGACAACACAGATGAAATTTCAAGTATGAGGTAAACTAAAAATTGAATGAAAAGTCATGTGAACTAAGTCCCAGGACCAATGGAAAAAAACTCCTACATGTTCAACAAGATTAACCAAACAGTAAAATAAGCAGTATTTGTCATGTGCTTTCATTAGTATAAATTATTCACTCAGCAGTATTTTTTCAAAGAATTTTGAAAACAAATAGAGCAGCTTCAAAAAGGTATTTCCCTTACTTGTAGACCAGTGGATATCTTCATATTTTGGGTTTGGCAAGCATATTTATAATGGCCTCTATGTTTTTAATTTGCTTTTTTGGGAATTGGGGTTTGGGAAACAACTATTGTATCCCAAAAAACTATTGTATTAATGGAGAAAATGCAGTTACAAAGATATTGTGCCAAAACCTGCAATTTAAGAAAAGTAGGGTATTTGTGCCTTAGGAGATCTGGGTTCAATTTCTGGTCATGTGGCAATTAGCAGGATTGGACTTGTCAAGGCACTTAGGGGCACTTTTAAACTAATGATGTCAGAGCTATGTTGTTCCAATCTCGCTGGCAGCCAACATTTGGACACATGAGTTACAATTCCTGTTAGGTTTATGTGAGTTGGGTAAGTCAGTGTTTAAGTCTCAGGACTAAGCAGTAGGTGGGAATCAAATGAAGTGGTTGGGTTCTGGACAGGGTGTTTGGTTTTGCCTTCAGAGCATTCCTGGTCAGCAGCCCATGGCTCCTGGGATCCTGACCAGTGACCAGTGCCTTATTTTGGGAGTTTGGGGTACTTAAAAGTGCACATGGTATGTCTGGGGCATCACCGTGCCTTGTTGGAAATGGAAACATTCTGGGTGGATGGGTCAATTCTTCAAAGTCTTTTGAAGGAAAGCATTTCATGATGGGAATCTGCCTGAGATCCTGCTCTTGTGCTTTGGCTCTCCAGCCTGCAAGGCCATCTGGGAACAAAAAAAAATAAATCCAGGTGAGGAATTTGAGTTCTATGGAGAAGCAAAGATTTTTTTATGGCTGCTGAGTTTTTATGTTCATGACCTTGGTTAGTTACCCATTTTCCCTAAACAGCAGAATATGTATTCTGACTGGCTGGTCCCAAAGATTACAGGAAATGGCAGCACCTCTTTTACCCCAGGCCAAGGCTTGAGAAACTCACTGACGAGCCAGCTCTCCAGCTTACAGCCTCTCTGAGCCCACCCAGCAGCCCAGGAGAACTCTTTAAAGTTTTCAATATAATTTAGAGTAGGAAACTTCAAAACAAAAATATTCACAAGAAACTCTGCTCCCTATAATCATTACTGAGCATAATGAGGCCTTTTAAAAGAACTCTGTTTCGTATGGTACAAAACAATTGAATTTTCTTAGAAAAACTCCATCTTCCATAAATTAAAAATTATAAATAATGAGCTTTTGAAAATTTTATTCTTTTTTCTCTCTCATAATTCTATCCATAAGTACTGTACTTCCTTGCTTTTCTAGTGGGGCAAATTCTCTCTCTCTCTCTTTTATTCCTGAATGTATTCAAAAAATTAATTAAATGGCAGAGTTTTTGAGGAAAAAAAGTTTTCTATGCCTCAGTGGGAACTGTGCTTGTTCTAATTCTTTATTTTAAAATAGCTGCATTTTTTTTCTGGAAAAATGATGCTTAACCAGCACCTTGTGGTAAAAAAAAAAAAAAATAGCAGCTCTAAGGAGCAATCTAGCAGGATTTGAGTTTCCAGTGGACAGGTATCAGCACAACTTATGCCTCGTGCTTTATCCTTGCCTACAACTTGTACACAGTCTCCTTCCCTTCCAGAAGCACAACCATGGTGTAAAACAGAACGCTTTACAACGTTGCTTCTGGCAACATTATGACTTTCTTTTGAATTCTATTATGAATTTCTTTTCTTCCTAATGCTCACTCATAAATTGAGGATATTGGAAGTAGTGTCAAAGTGGCCAAGTTTCTTATCTGCCATCTCCAGCATTTGAAAAATATGGAAAAATAGAATGATGAAATTTAACATTTCTTGTGGAGGATTATACTTTGTAGGTATAAGCTTCAAGTGATGTTTTGTTTTGGATCTGCCTTGCAGACATTTGTAGAGATATGCACAAGGGGGTTTGAATAACCACCTTGTGACTGTCACAAATTTCCTTGGCAAAATTTCAGCTCCGTTAAGGGACTTTCTTCTGAAGTATGCTGAAAATTCAGGACCATGGGTTGCTTCACTGAGAGATACAAGAGATAGAGGAAAACAGTTTCATGGTCAAAATCAGATTTTTGCCAAAATCCTGTGAATATTTCCAACATCCTTCCCAGTAAGCTGAGACACAAATAAGCCGTGTCACAATCTGCATGCACTTGGGAGGGACTGCCACCCTTTCCATCCCCACACAAGGGAACAATCTTATCTGATTGTGTAGGGAAGGAAAAGTCACAGAAAACATGACATTAAGGTTACAGACGCAGGTTGAAGGCATAAAACCAAACTTTCTCTCTGATCCTCAAAATATCTTCTTAGGCATTTGAGCACAGTCTGCTGATATCTGGAGTTCACAGTAATGGTTCCCAAGTTTCCAAAGTGTTTGTGGCAAAGGAAACAGATAAGGAATACCATCCTTGCCCTGTCAGTGTCTCAGAAAAAAACTGCTCAGTGATAACTGCTTAAGCTACAATACTGCTTTTTTAAGAACTTGATGTCGACTAATCTTGTTTCAGGCCACCTGGCAGTATCAGCCTGGGCTCTTTCACTCCAGCCCCACTAAGCCTTCCTTTCAGCAGCTGCCTTTCGAAACTGCAAATTGGCCTGAATTAATTTAAGCAGGAAGTTAATGCTGAGGGAAGAGCTAGTCTTCTTTAAGTTCTTTAGAATAAGCTGTCTCTGACCACTAATAAAGCAGAACCCTTTAGAGCTGATAAAATGAACAATTGTCACCAAAATGTCCTTCCTGTTCTTCCAGCCCTCAGCCAAGACAGGGAATCAATACAAATACAGTTCATAAGGTAACATTTTGTGTTTTTTCAAATAAAATAAATGTGTCTTGATGCCCATGATCTTCCATGAAAATCTTCATATTAATAACTTCCATTAACCCAGACCAATAGAAACACAATTCTTTTGATCAGAGAACACATAATTGGTGTAAATTATTCAATGTCATACTTGTGCTGGGTTGCTCTGTAGAGTATACATAAGAATAATTTATTTTTTGCTTCTAGGAATATCCTGGTTTTTATCACTGCATAGCATGGTCAAAGGGTTTGATAGGTTTTTTTATCATAATCAGTACTGTCTGCTGGTTTTGTATATAACATTTTTTGAGAGGTACTGTACTTTCCACACTTAAATTTTTACTCAACTCCTATTCAAAATGTCATAAACACTTGGGCTGGCAAACTGACAATTATTTTTAAATCTGGAGGGAAAAGAGTCTATTTCTGTACAACTGAAGAATATATGACAAATAATTTTCCTGAGGTACAATAATTTCCTGGGCTTTGTTCATTTCTCTGATGTATTTCTGGTTTTGCCAGCCTCATGTTCAGATAAATCATCTCTCAAAAAATCAGCAGATCTGTGGCTAAGGAAAGAGCACAACCAATCATTTTTTTGTTGGCCAAATCTCTCCTCATACGTAAGTAAGAAGTTATCAGAGTTATTTTTCTTGGGAATTGTTTAGACTCCTGTTCTTTTTCCAAACCCTTCACTCCCATGCAAATCGTGGAGGTGCTTTTGCTTCCACTGAAGCCAGTGAGATAAGTGATAACATCATAATTTTCAAGATGGTCCAAAGCCTGTTTTGACTTTTATTGGGGGAAAAAAACCACAGCAGAAATATGAAATTATGGAACAAATTTCTAAAGGATATGACACGAGGCAGCAGGACAAACCTCACTTTGGAATGTTCTTCAGCAGGAACTCACTTGTTCTTATTTGATTCCTGGTAACTCAGAGAAGCACACCCAGTGGATTCCCTGGAATGCTGAGCATGAGGATCACTGCTTCCTTCTTTAGTGGAAAATTCCTGATACTTTCGGTACTGACTTGCTGTTCTCTTCTTGGATTTCATACTTCTTTTTACTAATCAGGAGAGTTCTGCTCTGGGACACCTGGAACTCACAAAGTGCATTAGCTTTCCAGAGCAAGGCATGTCTCCACTAAATTATTTTGAGTGTCTGTGCCAGAATATCTTTCTGCAGTAGATTTACTGATGATGTGGCAAATTAACACCAGTTATTAAATATCAGACCATTAATACCTATTGCTTTGTTAAAGAAATAATTTTCCATTACTCTTCTAGAAATGGGGTTTTCAGATGCAAAAGTATTTAGTATATTTTAGGGTTATGATTCCTTCTAAGCTGGGAGCTTAACTTCTGCTTTCTGCTTTCTGAGCCCATTTTTGATGGTGATGTCCTGTGTGATTCTCAATTTCTTCAGCTGACTGTGAAGTGGCACTTCATTATTTTGTGTTTAGAAAGCAATGCTAGCCCAAGAGTCTTCCTGAGACCATGGTGGAAGCAGGGAAGGGTTGTAAAGAGTAAGGTGATTGATGCATATAGTGGGATGTTCCAAACTGAGCATCCTTTTCCTGCAGTAATGGTCAGCTCCAGACCTTTCAGCTGTTCTTCTGCCCTGGCACGACACTCCAGAAAATGCATAGGCATTTTGGCTATAATAATATCTAATGAGAACTATAGAAGGACTAAAGAGATTCACTCTGAACTCTTGGGATAATTCCTTGTGGCAGAGTGAGGACCCCAGGGGAACTGAGCAGTTTTTCTTCCCCTGGTTTTCATAGTAATATATGTAAAGATATGATCAGGGTAGAAACCCCAGAATTAAAATTCTCTAGCATGCAAACCTTTTGAGACTCTAAAAATAACTCTGATTAAACACATAGATAGATTTCTGTCATTTTAGTGTGCTTTTAGCCAACACACAAATTTGGGTGAGTTGTTTAACTTCTCAAATTTTCTGATTAATGCTGTCCCCAAACACTCAGCTCTCACTCAGCCAACACTTCCATTGACAGCAATGCTGGGTAGGGCTGCAGGGCAAGGACTGATAGCAAAAATCTCAGTACAAGACAAATTCATTAGACAAGCTAAATAATTTAGGCACATTCGAAAAGCAAATGAATGTAGAGGTGTTCCCTTATGATTATTGCTCACATAGATTTTTTTAAGAGGAAAAACATAAATTAATAAAGGCAAGAATGTTTTTAATGACAATATTAGTGGCTGCCCTGTGGCTATTAAGACATGCACTCATTGTAAACTATATTGATTTTTCCATCGGATAAAATTCTTTGGTTAAATTTTTATTTGCAGCTATAATCCAGACTGGCTGTGTTGGTCATTATCATGATAAAATGTGGTCAGAAAATTTTTCATTGGAACAGTAACCACATATTTTCAGAAAGACCCCTTAACAGCATCAGGGAGAGTCAGATGCTGCCTATAAGTTCAATAGTCACTGTTTTTGTGGAGGCAATGTTGCCATTGATTAATGGAATGGGTTATGATATCACAAATTCTATTTTAGCTAAGAACTACCAGCTCTTTGCATCATGTGCTGTGTGAATTTACTGCCTTTGCAAATTAAATGCCTGACCCAGTGAACATTCACATGACACGTTTCCCAGAGTTCATCCAAAACCTTTGCATGCGTACATAAAGGGTTTGCCCATCTACAAGAGAAGAGCTTCAGCCTTGGAATTTTGCTGCTAATTTGGTCAGAAGGAAATGGTCAGTTAAGATGCAGACAGTTTGTTCTGCCCATCTGTGGCCCTGATTTTACTTTAAAGAGTTGTATGAATAACGACAAATGTTTAGAGATCTACAGGACATACATGAATGGCTAGAGAAACTCCTCTCCATAGGACAGGAGAAAAATAAAGAGAAGCTGAAAAATGTGGATGAAAAAAGCCTTTTCCACATTCTCCATAACCAGCCAACATGGTACAAGAATAAGTTTTCTTATGCTGCTTTGAGCCAGAACATTAAAATTTATAATGGTTGCTCTAAACTGACCCTAAAATATTTTGTTGGACACCTTTGCCTTATACATGTCACCATTTGTTATAACCATAAATAATTTGACTTATGGTTTATGTTTTGCTCATCCTGTTTCAAGGACAGAGTCATCTAAAGCTTTCTACCCTTTCAATTCTTGAGCTGTCTGAGGTCTTCAAACCCTTTCCTTCACTGCTGAAGCAGGCAAGAAATCAAAATTCAGCATGGTGGGAAAAAATATGTCTCTAATTGGACTTAGTGCATGGGCAATAACCTGTTTCCTGAAACAATATTTTCCCTGTGAGTATTTCACATGCAATCTCATGTTGCAACACTTTTGTTTGTGGTGCCCTTTGGGTGCAGAGAGTCCTATGGGACCCAAGACACATCTTGGAAAGCAGGATTTATTTTCTTGCACAGAGATGCCAAAAACTGCCTGAAATACCATTAAATGGATTCCACTAAAATAAAACTTAGAGCTTGCAGAAATAGTTCAGTAATGGAGGTGGCCTATTCTGTCCACAAGGTTTCTGTTTTTCATATGAATCATGCAAGGCAGAGCAGAACTCTTCATCAGATCTTCAGAGAAATTCAGAGATGCTTCACTGGGAATATGGAGCTCCTTTTCTGTACAGCTCTGCAATTTAAGGCTCTTTATTGTCCTCCTCCATTTGGTCTTTGAAGGGACCTGCAGGAGAGGACCGAGCATTTCAGATTTTTTAAGGGGCAGCTTCCAGCAATTTCTATCTTGAATGACTTCTAAGCTTTCAAGGATAAAGTCTAGTATTGCCTAAATTACAGCAATTCCTGTCTAGGAGCAGAGCAATAGTTGGTGGCATGGCCTGGGGCCAGGGCACAGAGTGAAACAGTGACTGGTGTCTGTACAAGGAATTCTCTGTCACCACGTGCCAACTATCCTTGCATACAACACACCCATGAAGAACACATGTAGCGACAAAAGAATCCTGCCATGTGGCTTTAGTCCCTGCTTTCTTATTGCCTTCTTGGATCACTCACTCATCACAATTTTAAAAATACTTAAATATTTCCCTTTTTCAGAAGTCAGACTCTGGAAAATTTAGCTATTAAAAAAAAAATCAAGATTCCTTAGTCCAAGATTTGGGAGAATACATACTTGATGTTTTGGTAGGTAGGCGTGGCAATTCTACAGTAACAGAGGTGTTGTATGTATTGAAAAGGAAGCAGTACTGTCACTTCTGATGCTGTTACAGACCCTGCCTACCAGGAGAATAAATGAGAATCAATGTATAAAGGAAGTCAGGAAGAGCTGCTTAAGAGTTTGCTGAACAGAGATGTCTTTTTTGATAAATTCTTCATGTCAAATGCCAACAAGCTTAAAAAAGGAACGAGTGCTGTAATTGTGATATCCTGTTCAGGTTACACTGCCCTCAGGGAAACTGCTACTAATGACTGAATTAATTAATGAGAAATTGTTTTATGTGTAACAGAATTTAAACCAGCCCCCTGCCCCAGTTTCCCTGTCTGCTTATTTTTGCAGCGGTGTGAACAAAGAAGCCATTTGCCAATGCTTTGTTAACCTGTTACTCTTGCTAACAGTGCAGTGCCGTGGAAGGCAGGGCTGTGTGCATTTCACCTGGGAGCAATGTCTTCTTGGATCACATACTCTGCAATCAGTGTGTAGAAAAGTGTAAAACAACTACCTCCAGAATCCAGGATGGCAATTTTTGGCATCATAACCACTTCTTTCCAAGCTTGTCTACATGATTTGTGCCACGGCGCTGTGGGAACAGATATGAAGAGATAAATTCAGTGATGCAGTTCCCTATCTGGCTTCATACTTTTAGAACACCTTGGAAATGCAAAAGCCAGTGCATTATTTATATCACAGGGTTTTTTTGTTGTTTCTCTTCAGTATCATCTAAGTATTCCTCTTGAGAAGATGAATGTCAAGAGGGCAAGTTTTTCCTGTAATTCCTACTCCTTTGGGATTATATAATTATCCTTTCATGCTAAAATTGTTTTATCTTCACAGCTATTTACGGGGGTATGCTGCTATTACCTAAATTACAAAAATGGACTGTGCAATAGTACTAGCTGATTTATGTGTAGAATACTGCAGTTTTGTTGGGAAGAGCTGAGTAAAATAAGCATCCCTGTTTTTAACAGGATTATGTGACACATGGGGTAGATATAGATAAGGCTGCACAATGCATCTTTAGTTTCTCTTTAACAAACAGAAAGACAGCTCCTTTTCAGCTCACAATTGCAGGCACATTTTGTTCTATTTGAAAGAATGCAAGAAATATTTTCCTGATTTTTATCTGCTTTTAATTAAGATTTTTCAACAAAGAAAGAATTTGCTACATTTTTTCAAGCAAAGCAACCAAAAAAAGAAGAAACTCTCTTCATTCAGATACGGACTTGCCTTGAGTGGGAATGGCTAAATTAACATTCATTTTAGTCCTCTCTGCCTCTGATAATGGTAGAACATAGTGTGTTTGCAGTACTAAGATTTACAGAAAAGAAATTATTTTGTTTTGCTTGTCAATTTTATAAGTCCAGTGATATATTCTAGCTCTCTTCCTCAAAGCCGTGTCATGATACTGTGAGTGTACACAGAAGGATGTGTGTAGAAACACACCTCTGCATCCAGCCCAGCTCTGGAATTATTTCCTGGCCCACACATGAGGAAAAATCCACAAAGTTAACTCTACTTGCTACCACATTAACAATCCAAAGGCTGATTGGGGAAGGAGAAACTCCAACCACGCCTTTCCCTTCCACTTCTGCATTCCTAGCTCAGACTTGGGCATGGCTCCTGCTCTGGACTCAGGGCCACCAGTCTCATCATCTACTTCTGTGGCTTTGTGACATAGAAAAATACCAAAAATGACACATTACCTATTATAAAGTAGAAAATAGAGTTTGAAAGTAAAATCCTGCCCCCCAATGAAATCAACAGTGAATTCTGTGTTGATTTCCTGCTGGCTAGAATTTCAGCCAGGGTTTGTATAGCTTTATTTTTTTTGGACGCAGAAAATTGGACAGAAGTATGTCTACAGAAGTTATACTTTAGTAAGGTACCTCCTCCCTGTTCCTGCCTGTGAATGCAGGTGTTTCTGTTACCAGAAGATCAATGATGCACATTCATAAATTGCTACAGAAAACTGAGATCTTGTACCTTAAGAGAATTTAGTCTTTTACTGAAAGAATGCTTCTGGTAAAAGTAAAACCTAACACATAAAATTCCAACAGACTTACAGATGCATTGGATTTTGTTTTGAAATCCAGAATTTTTTGGTGGTTCATAGACAAGTGAAAGAGAAAAAGTATGTTTTGATCAAAAAAGAGAAATTTAACTACCTGAATATGTGTAAAAACATTTTTTTAAAACCTGCAGTAGTTTTGCAACATTGATGTTATTTGTGCATTGCTGTTTGTATGTAGAGCTTATAAATATTATTTATATATAAGCAAAATATTTTTAAAAGGTAGTATTGGTATGTGTTTGATGTAGAATGAGAGATGTGTTGTTGCAATATGAATCTGAATTTTAAATTGAAAATTTTAATTTATTGCAAAAATATGGGTGTAGTCTGGGGCACCAGTTTTGTAACCAAATTATGACACAGCAGAACTCATGCAAAAATCTGTGTACACACATTTAGCAAATGCAAGACAAAGGACACTGTCATCTATCTGTTTTCAGTGGTTAAAAAAATTATTGCTCTTTTTCTGCTAATTTCTGTCCTTCAGCTGCAAATTACTGTCCTTCAACCATGATTTGATATTTCAATGCAAAGTAAACTAGTTTATAAACCATAAATTTGCTTTATTTGAACTTTAATATTCTACTAAAAGAAAACCTTGTTTTTTCTGGTACTGATTTAATGAGAGCAGTTTAAGGCCAAGGCTAAGAAATAGACTAAATTATTGCAGAGTAATTGCCCTTAGGCTTCTGCACACACTGGGATCTGGAGTACAAGTCACTTATTCTGGAGTGGAGCATCTATACATGCACACCAGAGAGGTTTCCTGGGACAATCTATTCCACTTGAGTTACTCCAGTTAATTACTTTCTACTGATGAGCCTTGAAAGTCAGTTCTGCCTTTAGCATTGAAACATTCTCAGGAAAAACAAGGATGAATTTCCCTGAAACAACTTCACCATGGAACACCACATTAAAAGAAACATTTGGGACAGTGAAGCATTACTCTGTGACACTTTTGAAAACCTTCTTTCTCTTGGCTGTTGGCATGATGCAGGCAGTGCCAGGGCGCCCCACAGCCAGCACTGGGAGCAGGCTGGTTTGCAGCAGGGAAGGCTTTGCTCCCATCTTTGCTGCCACAGATGTCTGTCCAAAGAGGGCCCTCATGCTGCTCACAGTGATGTCAGTGCCTCCCACCATGAGCAATGCTGTCGATCTCATGGGGACTTGCTTGAGCAAAATGCACATGGAAGCTGTGTGCTGGTTTGGGGCCAAAGCATGCGAATGCTGATTGAGCAGTGCCCTGCACACAATTTATCATCTCTGGAGGCAAAGGGAGGTGTGTGCTGGTGTGTTACTGGACCATATGCTGCTCCACTCTCTGAGGCTTCTCCTCATTGCTGAGGTGTCTCATTAAATTAATATGGGGCAGCAGGAATATCAGCAAAACAGCTTGATCCCATCTGAGTACGTTCCTTTGCTCCTACAGCTTCTGGCTGTGAGCCTCAAGAGTTAATGGAAACTGGCAAAAATGAGAATGTCCCACTACAGGCAGCTCATGGCATTAAACAATTATGCAAGAATTTTCCTTGGAAGCTATTAGGGATGATGACATTGTGCTTAATATTTGACCTTCCCAGCTTCAACTGCTCAATACCTCTTACTGTACACAGAAATTGCCAAAATCCCACCTAATGAGCTGAAAAATGACATATGACAGATCTGATGGCTAACTGCAGCTAGAAGAAGAAAGACTCCTACAGAGCAAAAAGTTCTAAATCTTGCTCTTTTTTGCCCACTTTTTCTAGCTATAAAGAGTGTTTAAATATGTAATTTGAAGGCACAGATTAATTAAAAACTTAATTCAAAGCAAGCTGAATTCAGGAAAAGTTATGTTGTTTTTAATGTCTTTTTGGCTCAAATCTGCAATTTGTTCACAAAGTTATTGGGTACTCATAGGATTTAATTTTTTTTTCTTTCTGGGAAGGCTGTTTTGGTCTTTTTCCAAGGGGCACTGTTTCAGTTCCATTTATTCCTGGGAGATTTACACCCATTTAACTCTTTTGAATTCAAGGGGAGGGAATGGTTCTTGAATTAAACTGTAATAAAAATATTGCTAGGGATAAGAGAATCATGAGTGCTTCCCACTGTACATTTGAGTCAGTGGATGCAAATGCCAGTGTGTTTATAAATGATGCCATTGTCTCTTTTCTCTTCTGCACTATTTAAGGTCTATCTTAAAAGGCCACCACTTAAACTGCTATAGTTTCTCTAGGAGTGGAAAATAATTTTCAGCAGCTCCAGGGCTGTCTCAGTCAGACAAAACTCATGTCCTACTTTTGATAAGAAACACTGGAGGTGAAGAAGTAAAACTTTAAATGTTAATTGATTTTCCTACGCAACCCAACAGCCTTATTTTGCAGAGACCTTGGGATCTCTCACTTTGAATAACATCAATCTGAAAGAAAATGTTGGCAAAAGAATGAAATAGAAGAGTTTTATGGAGTGTTTTTATAATGTACCCCTCCTATTGTAATCAGTGATACAATGTAGGGATTTGAACTCTGAAAAATTTGTGCATCCTCTAAGGGACCTGAATAAAGCATCAGTAAATGAATGGTATGCACACAGCCCTGGGAAAGAGCCTTAGTCTCTCTGCTCTTCATCACTTGTGTGACTAAACAAGTTTATTATGACTTTATTTTTCCCTCCACTTTGCTCCTTCTTCGACCTATTTTGAAAGGGGTTTTGATACATTGTCCCTTTCATTGGACCCCTGTTCCTCCCCTATATTTTGTCGCTTCAGTGGTAAATAAATGATAAATCTTGATTAACTTAATGAGATTTTTATAAGAGAGTAAAATACTGTGCAGTACTTTGGGGCGAGGGTAAGCACATGATGTTTTATCCTACAGCACCAGACGTTGCAGACTTGGACAAACAGGACCACAGAGTGTGTCATTCTTCAGTGGTCTAAGCATAGGATGCTGTTGAAAGAGTTTATCTGTTCCCTTTGCCATGAGGTCAGCAATTTTGAAAACACCTAATTAAATTCTTCATTAAATCATCACAAAGAAGAGAAGAGGAAATAGCAAAGAAATCCACGATTTAGGAGATTACAGATGAGCCAGAAAGAGGTGATCTTGAACTTGAGTTTTGAAACAGAAATATTTTCAAGTATAAAGAAGGAAAAATGCCTAGCCTTACAAGACTGATTTATTTTTTTTAGTTTTGTTAAACTGCCTCCAAAATGCCTTTGGATTATTACACAAGAAATAAAGTGCATTGAAATGATATACTGGTTGAGCCAAATTCAGAAATGAGATTAAATCTCTTCTTGGTTTTACGATCTTTTGGAGATTTTTAAAGAATGCATGTGATTGAGGCTTAAGATGCTGAACTGTCATGACATACATAGGGAGGGGCTGGGAGGGTTTCAAAGGCTGAATTTAAGCAGGCTACTTCAAGTTGCTGAAGATAAAAGATGAGAGGGGCTCAAAGTTCAAGCACCGACATCCAGCTAAAGGCAACCACATGGTAATTGTGGACTTGAATTTGGGTAAAACATGCCTAAATCCACATGCAAAACAATGTCTAGACAAATCTTTGAAAATGTATATATCAGTATGTATGGCTAAAAGTCTGAATTATTTATGGGCCAGTGTATCCTGGGCAAGTGTAGGATACAATGTTTTGGGGGAGATTTTTCAGTTTCTGTGGTTTGAATTGTACTGTGGTTAAATCATAAAACAGAGCCTCTTGGAATAATACCTGGATATTCCATGTGGAGTTTTCAGAGTGCAGATCATGACTGTACAAGCAAACAGCACAAAATAGCACCATGACATGTAGCTCCAATGCAAATAAAACAGGCTCCAAAATCTACAGGTGAGGGCTGTGCAGTATGAGCACATACACATGCACACAAACAAAAGCTAACACTAAGTTTTTGCTTTTTTTATTTGGGAGGGAATGCAGCTTTCAAATTGATTAAGAGAGCATGCCTAATTAGAAACATTTATCACATGTAAGCTCACAATTGCTTTTTTGTTTTCTCTCTTCATTTGAAAATGTATAAATCACAGGAAAATAAGTATCTCATATCCAAAATACCCATCTCTTTGTTCTTTTTTATTTGATTGCAGTCAGATGAAAAGTGCTGCTTTGAAATAGAGGCAATGGCCAGAGGCCTATTGATTGCCTGTAAACAGAAACAAAAAAGCAGCCCTGGTAACATTTAGAATGGTTTATCAGTGATCAAAGCACAGGAGGTGCTGTCTAGACAGCCTAGGTGTGGACTAGCAAATGGATTTCATTAGGGGTCCTCGACTCTGGTGCCATTGTTTCAGCTCTGCTCTTCTTCAGGCCAATCTGTGATTGATTTCCAGAGAGGTGCCCAAGTGCCTGTGGCAATGGGATAAAGCTTACAGGACTTTGCTTGTTCTGACAAGGCAGAGTAGCTGCCTATCACATTAGTGCAAAATGACACTTTCATTTACTTCCACAGCGCTTTGAAACAAATACTTTCAGCTACAGCAATTGCTCTTTGCAGCTTGAGCTCTGGAGTCAACTTCTTGTGTTCCAGAGAGTAAAAGGTTGTGAAATAATTTCTAAAGTATCTTATAGTTAAAAAGGGTCCTATTCTGACATTTCTGACGGAACCATACTTTCTTCTTGCATAGCCACAGTTTTTGTTTTAAGGATGCGTTTTATTGATAATGTTACTGAGTGTGCTTTTCACTATAGGGGAGAACAGTTTTGCTTTTTATCCTTAAAAATTCCTGTATGCATCCCACATGTGCTGTGCCTGCCTGTAAGGATATTTGGCATTCACCCACTGGTGCAGTAAATCACTGGACTAAGATTATTCAAATGGTTTCACTACAACCCCTAATGTGAAAATGCAGGGCTAAGTTAACTTACAAAAAGGCCTCACATTCAGCTGGTGCAAATTACCAAATTAGTATAAACTACCAAATTACCAATGTGCAAGAGCAGCAGATGTGGTCCATGTTGCCTCAGCCTCTCCACTTTGTGCTTGTGCTGTTTCACAGGTGACCTGATCCCACTGCTCAGATGCAGCTGCTGCTGGATGATCTCCTAGGGAGGAGGGTAAAGGCATGTGGCCATCCTGCCTGTCACAGCACCACAGAATTCTAGAATGGAATGGATCTCTGCAGATCATCACGTCTGACAGCCTGGCAAGCCAGGGTCACCTGGAGCAGGTGACCCAGGAACGTGTCCAGGTGGGTTTGGAATGTCTCCAGAGAGGGAGATTTCACTGCCTCTCTGGGCAGCTGTGCCAGTGCTCTGCCACCCTCAATGTAGAGAAGTTCTTCCTTCTGTTTAGCTGGAGCTTCTTGTGTTTTAGTTTATGAATATTGCTCCTCATCCTGTCACTGGGCACCACTGGACAGAGCCTGGCACCGTCCTTGTGACACCTGCCCTTGAGATATTTATACGCACTGGTGAGATCTCCTCTCAGTCTTGTCTTCTAGAAGAAGAGAAAAATAGACCCACATTTCATAACCTCTCATAAGAGAGATCCTCCAGACCCCTGTCTTGATGTCTTTTTTATTTCCTAATAAATAAATGTCATTGTCTGTGGATCCCATAAGTTCCACCGAGGTCATGGACCTCTTGGTAGTGACAATACCAGGCAGGAAGCTCCAAATGCTCCTGTTACTGCTAATAGAAGAAATATATGGAACCTCTAATGCAGAAATCAATGCTTCATCCCCAGCAGTGGGATGTCAAATTGTGTCCTCCACACCAGAACCAGTGGTGCAGGGCTTGGGTAGGGAGCTCTGAGAAGGATCACTCCCTCCAAGGCCTCCATGGGCTCCTTATGTTGCTTCAAAGGAGTCTGAAAATACTGAGGAGCAGAAATCCAAAATGCAGTTGGTGAAGTTATTTGGGCAGTTGCTAAATGTATTAAATATCATTTTGATTTTGCTTTCTTTTTTAATTTATGGAGCTATAACTGTGACTGCCGCCACACAACAAAAGTCTTTGTGACACTACATATACTATGTGAGAAAGCTCTCTTTAATGCCCTCCAGACTAGGGCTAAATCAAGACACTTACTTTACAGATAAAATTTTGACCAGTGCTCTGGTTTCAAATGGAAAAGCCTTTTTTTCCCAGACTTTTTTGAAAAACAGATGATGGAGAAATTGGCCAGGTGATAGCAGGGGTCAAAGGGGACATTAAGGAAAAATGGACTGGAGCTGGATTAAGACACCAAAGGGCTTTGTCATCTCCTGGGTGGATACTGGCTTTGCCTAGCCAGGGTGAAATAAAATAAAATTGGTTTCAAGATGGTGATTTTGTTAAGGAATCTCTCTCCAATATCAAAGGAAGAGCAGCATAGTGTTAAAGGCATGTGCAAGGTCTGTGTGCCCCGTGGGTGCCTGTCATGTAACTCCTGAACAGCTGAGCTATAAACCAAAAGATTCACACCACTGGCTCTGGGAACAGGGGATTTGGTGTCCAGGCTCACAGCTGACCCAGGCTGGATGTAGAAATGGTGACCAGGCATCACTTTCAGGACAGCAGTCCTACAGCAATCTCAGGTGAGCTGTGCTATCCTTGGACTCCTGAGGTTTCAAGGACTCATAGGATTAAGTAGGTGCAGTAACTCATATGGTTACATTCAATAACCAGTGCAGTTTCATTAAAGGAAATTGACTATTGATTTTTTTTCCCATAGCATTTCAGCCTAATTTTTAATTTACATTTTTTATTACTAAAGTCAGGCAAGACTGAAGAGAAAAATCTGTTTCAAATACCTGAATTCTCCTCACCATTTTCACGATTGCTTGTGTTTGCTCATACCAAACATGTGGGTCATTTGCAGTTGGGATATAAATGTGCGCACTCACACATGAGGCTCAGAAAACTCAAACCAATGTGAAGTGATTGCTACTACCTCTCTAGTAAAAGCTTAATATTATGATTGGCTTTGTTGAAGGCTGAGGTTAAATAGAAGGTTAGACTAAAAAATTTTGCAGTGCTAACAAAATGCCATGAACTGGAAAGACTGTTAAAGTTTCTAAAAATGTGTTCCTCTCCTTCCCACTCTATCTCTTTTAACCCATTTCATTTCTAGTTCATTGCAGAGATACATTCACTTCTGGTTTGGAACTATTAGAAGAACAAATTTAAACGATAGCTGAAAAAGCAAGGGCTGAAGACTGAGTGGCATAGAAAAGTTAGTAAAACATTTTTGCAAATCTGAGTCAATGATACAGAAGGAAAACATAATGAAGAAAGTCTCCACATTCTTGTAATTGCAGTGACCAGAAATGGGCATGTTCTGATTTATTGTTTTCCTGAACACTTTAGTGATAAAGTGAATATAAGCTGAACTGGGAAACTTTTCAAACTCTTTTGAGTAATTATCTGCTGTTTACTGGAATATCTTTCCTAAATGAAATCTTCAGAACTTACACACTCATGAATTAGTATTTTTATGCATAATTTCTTCACCATCAAAAAAAGATGGGGGTAATACCACAAAACAATTCAGTGAATTAATTTATTGAAGGCTCTCATTGGCTCAGTAAAAATTTTAAAGATAAAATTCTTAGAAAAAAAATATTTCTGACTTTCTTAGAAAAGGCATTTCTAACTTTCTTAGAAGTTATCTTTACATTCCTGTTTTCTAAAAAAAAAAAATAAAATTAATGTAAACGTTGTGTGAGAGAAGAAAATGCTTTTCCAAAGAATTATTCTTTTGCGTGATAGAATGTGAATGATAATTGACATATAATAATGTGATAGGGTGTGAATGCCCCCCAAAAGGTGCATTTGTAACATTTTGGTTTGTGATAGCCCTTCCTTTCACCGGTGTCGTGCCCTGTTTAGACTTGGACTGTTTAACATTTCTGTGTTCCTGTGCTGAAGTCAACTTTACTGTGACTTAGATCTCATTAAGGACAGAACTTCATACTTGCTGCAGTAGATCATGCCTGTCTGTACTGAGCTTTTCAAACATTTCAGACACAGCTTTTTAACAAACATGAATTTTTTAAATGAAATGCTAATGAAATGCTTGGGACCTAATGCAATGCTGCAGACCTTTATCCACTCAGCTTCTTTGAGAGCGCAGTTTGCCAGGCATTGGCTGGGGAATGTCCAGCAATGTTTTGCAACAGCAGCTACGTGCCTGGACTGACCTTTGCCTGGTGGTGCAAGCCCCAAGTGCAGAGCTTCTTGTGCCATTGCCAAGAGTTGTCTTTCCATCATATCTGTTGCAGTTTTCCATTGACTTTTGGGCAGGCCTTTAACAGTGACCAATTAGCTCCTTCCTACTCCAGTGAGTGCTGTGGTGGTTACATCAGCAGACTGTCCCCTTTCTGAGCTGTGCCCTATTTTGGATCAATCTCTGTCTCTCACCTTCTCTCATTGACTCTTTTCCTTTCCTTCTTTTGGCCAGAATAAGACACTAAGGTACTCCATCACCCATTATGCTTTGGATTTCTTAAATATATTCCCCTCCCTTCCCCTGCTTGGCCTGCTGAGGCTGAGCTGCCTCATACCATGTGTAGCCCCAAAGCAAACTTGAAACTTAAATAACCTCAATAAATCTTATCCTTTGCTCTGGCATCTGGGTGTCTTGCAAGACGTGTAATGGGATGTTCAGGGCCTCAGCCTCTGGGAGATGCCTTTTGCTGCCTGCAGCTCTCGCCGTCAGCTGGGAGAGAATGATTTAATCATTTAAGAAATGCTAAACGACCAGGTGTGCCATTTTTTGACTTCTGTGCTCACTTCTCAGTGCCACAATTCAAAGGGCAGTTCCTGGCCCCAAGACATCATTTTTTAATACAAAGTAGCACTTCCAAATGTATGTTTTTCCTGGGTATTGCCTCTGCTTTCTGACTGTCTGGAATTTTTCGTTTAGAAAAACAGTGTCACATTGAATCAGAAAAGTCTATTTGAATGTAGTCTCCAGCCTCACCCAGTTTCTCTTACTCTTGGCTCCCTTCTCAGAAAATAGATATCTCTTTCTTATATGATTTTCTTTTTCTTTGTCACTCTATGGATTGAAACTTTCCAGCTTTAACAAAAAACAATGTCACTCTCATTCTTTGCATTCCAGAGCTTTGGATTAATTGACTTAACAGTGTTTAATTGTATTGCATGTTACCAAATATCAATCTTCACATAAATAGCCAAATTCTTCTCAAAGTAAAAGTTATCATTTCAGATGTTTTATTATAAACAAAACTCAAATATAGGTCTATGGAAAAACAATACACTGTATATTTTAAAACTTTATTCCAAGTGCCTTTTCTGTAACAGAGATGACAGCTCTTGAAAAAGAATGTAATAACCTTTGGTATAAACCAGATCTTTCAGAGATAGAAATAGTGACAATTAACATTACCTAGGGATTCTTTCTCCTTAATTAGGATTCATTTAAAATTCACCTGGAAAATTTTTAATAACCCTTTCTTCCTAACAAAGAAGCATGTGGTGGAATTTTAATGGCTCCATTATGTTAAAAACCCACAATGTGATTGTAGTGACGATGGGAATTTGGCTGTACTGCTTGAAGAACATCTGGTTTGAAATAAATATGCAAATGTCTTCATATATGTGTTAATCTGTCAAGTCCAAAGGATGCCAGAGTTCAGTGAGACCAGACACTTGAAGTCTAGTAACCAAATAGAAGTGGCTGGCTGCAGCTTAGGTTTGCATTTCACAGATCTATTAATTCATATGTACCTTGAATTTTGTTAAAAAAGACACTGTAGGCTGGATGTTATCCTCTGATGAGATACACAGGCACATCAACAACAAAGACCTTGATGTTCATCCCCATGTCACTTACACCAGGAAAAAACCATATTTTTTTCTTTAAGTTTGTGGCAATGATGTGTCTTCTCCTACAAACCTGAGCTGTCAGTGGGGACCGCTATGTCCATTTCCTGGTTTCTTTCTTGGGACCTTATTTCATGATGGGTGTATTAGTTTACAGAGAAGGTTGGAAAACAGCTTCTTTTCTTAAAACCTTTTGCATAGGAAGATCATAGAATGATTTGGGTTGGACAGGACCTTAAGGATCATTTCATTACCAACCGCTGCCAGAAAACAGTGTAGCATCATTCTGATCTTCCTTTCCACAACTATGGTGGCTCAACAGAATATCCTCAAAACAGTGATCACTGCTGCTCTGGGTTGTCATCAGTGAGATCCGCCAGAAGAAGCTCTCAGCTCTGGGAGGGATGGTGCTGAAGTCCTGATCCATCATGCTAACTAGGCTTCAGGACAGCAGCTGGAGATCAGCAAGTCAAAGACCTTCCCTTGGCGGCAGGCACTTCAACACAGCACTGTGGATGTGTATAATGGGGTCTTGTCAGTCCCAGGGTAGGTGGAGAGTTCCCACCTTCCTTGTGGGAAGTCTTGCCCAATGTGAACTTGCAGGTGACATCCTCGTTTTGTGTAATTCAGTACCAGTCAAGAACCAAAATTATACTAAGAGATGTTCTGAGGAAGAGAAAGGCATTTAATAATTTCAGGTTATTTTGAGAGATGTCTTAGTTATATTGACTAGGAATTGAGAAACAGATCCCAGATTTCATCTTTTTTACATATGTATGAACATTTTTAGTATGATTTCCTCCAATGAGGTGATGCTTGTTTTTCAGTGGCTGTTTTATATCTGTTTTTAATCTGGGCTATACTAAACAGAAAAATGCTGCTTGCTTTTAAGGAGTGTAAGTTTAGTTCTAAAAACAAAACAAAGCAAACCCACCAAAACTACACTAGAAAATATTAATTTCCACAACTAATTCAGGAAAATTTTTGTTGTGCCATATGAGATACACATGAAACGGATTTTTCAGATCCCCAAAGAAAACAGAAAGAGGTCATTCTCCTTTACACTGTCCATACTAGCATGCAAGCATGTGGTTATATTACACCCTACAAAGAGTCATTAGGTCTGTTCAGAAAACCCCATGAGTCAGTCAAAATATCTCCAGCTGGGAAGTGCAGCTCTGTCTAGCCTACAGCACCATGCTGTGATTTAAAACCATGATGAAGCCCCTTGTGAGTGGGAGCCTATACACTTACTTTAGCCTGGGTACTTAATTTTCAGGATGTTTGGAATCTCAATGAAATTAAGTTTTCAAGGTCTGAACTTGTCTTCAATTTTATTTAATGGTTATCATCTGGTTTCTCTAGGTAGTTGACATGATTTACATTATCAGGGCTTAATTCAATAAAATATTTCTGTAGGCTGTCTGTAAACAGAATTTCTGAAAAGAACTAAAATTTGTTCTACTTGCAATACACATAAAGTTAAAAGTACTATAAGGATGCTTTAGAAATGTAAATTACCATTAAACCATTAAAAATAATGTCTACATAATTTGTATGGCCATCTATAATGTTTATAGCAATTCTCCTTACTGAGGTTGAACTGGCTTTTTCTACAAAGGTCCAACAGTGCTGCCTTTGGTGGAATTAACCCAGGAAAGAGAAACAGTCAATATATTCTCTAACACTAACTTGAGTAACAATTTAAAATGTACAATCCTCTGGTAATAACCATAAATTGGTTGTCTTGAAATGTAGACAAATGTTAAGTATTAATGCACCTTTAGATATGGGAAAATGACTATGTTATGATTTATGTTTCCTTCATTCCTATCACCTTAAGTAAGAAAAATGCTAGTTCTCAATTGCCAAATAGCTGTATCTGGTATTTGTTAGATTATGATTAACAACAACCATTGACAGCTAGCACCTCAGAGCAAGCCAGCTCTTCTCATTACACAACTGATAGTTCAGACAAGATTTAATCAAACAATGAAAATATACAACGTTTATCTTAGCTACTATGCAGACCTGCACAGATTGAGGGGTTTGTACAGATGGGCAACAAAATACAAGATAAATGTTTCATCTGACTCCCAAAAAACAGGTGCAAACCTAACTTCAATGGGCATATGTACTTTGGCTGGCAAGAGCCTCATAAAGGGCCCCTTTTCCTTTGTTCTGCCATGAGTGGGAATAATTTGTGCAGATGGAAAGGATGATAGAAGCATTGTTTCTAGGGTTGTGTTTCTGAGTGGGATGTCTTTCCAATCCAGTCTCAGAGTGGCTTCTGCAGCCCTCAACAAGAGCAGTCAGCCAGCAAGAAGGAATAACTTCACCCCCTTAGCCTTCTCTTTATCCTTTTGTATTCTGGCTGACACCTGCAACGTATTAATCAGTCAGAATCTGGCCTGCAACACAATGTGTGCAAAAGTAACTTACATTCTATTGAGTGACCATGATATCTCACTGCACTAAACATGCTCATTAAAAACAGGCAAACCCATTAAGTTAATATAAAGCAAAAGCAGTTCCAAATACTGAAAAAGGAAGTGCAGCCAAAATTCCCAGAAATTGGAAGTGATTAAGCTGTGTTCCATATTTAGTACATATGAACACACATGTGAACATGAACACATTCATGCACAGGGAAATTTATATAGAGTTTGGAAGCACAGACTGTGCTTCCCAGGTGCAGAGGGCTAGGAAATGCTGCTAATCACAGAGAAAGCTGTTTTGTGATCCTTTGTAGTCCTGTGTGTTCTCACCTAAAAAACATATATATATTATATATTGGATCCACTTTTCCTTACTCTTATTTTTCTAGAGAAAATAAAAATAAAACAAACAGAAAAGGCCTTGTGGTGTTGGAAGAAAGGAATATATGGCATCCAGTAGAAGAAACATCAAAATTAGGATTTTTGCATAAGTACTGAATTAAAGGAATGAGTCTTTGAATTAGTCCTAGCAAAAATTGTTAAAGGACAGAAACGTCTACAAAATGAGCAAGTGCCCTATGCAAATATGTCACTGCCCACTGAAAGTGATGGAAAAGAGTAAATTATAGTCCCATTTTATCATGTCTGAGTGTAGATACATTTCTCCTACATTTACACCAAGCTTCCAGTGGCTCCTTCACAGCATTTCTTGTCACAACAGAAACAGGACCCTTCAGCAGGAGAAATTGCACAGGATCGATCTCATCCAATGACAAATAAAAGCACTTGAAGGAGCCAATGTGAAAAATTCTGACTTTAATGGTTAGTAAGAGGCAATAGCAATGTTAGCTTGCAGAAGCATCACAGAACTGCAATTAAGCATAGAGCCACACCTTGGAAATACTTATATATTTGCTTAATATAACATCTCTGAGGTGCTTCTGAGGAGACTCTTGTGGCTCTTGGTAAGAGACATAACATTCCTGAGTTATAGAAATGTGTTCCTGTGGACATAGGTAATTACAAAAAAAAGTTTTCACAATAAAAATTAAAGACATTTGAGGATCAAGGCCATGCAGAAGTAAATCACCAGTGAATATACCAAAGTATTAGTGACACACAAGTTGAAAGTCTCCAAACATCCCTAGAGTATCCTCATGCCATGTACAGAGGCTTGGCCATGGTTATAATCATGCCATGAAAACCACTTGTGCTGTGCAATTGCAAGTGTGATGTCCCACAGGAAGTTACTCACCAAACTGGAAGGAATTATGCCAGTTAACACTTTCAAAGCAATATAAGGTCAAGATTTCAAGTTTTAGAAATACTTAGAAGCACTCAATCTTGGCAGGATGAGTAGAGGGCTTGCCTGCCCTCCAGCATCAATGCTTTCACAGCGTTTGGCTGTTTTAGAGAGTTCAGCTTTCTGTGGCTGTGTACTTTGTCACCAGCTTCACCCAATAAAGCAGCAGTGGGGATTTTAAAAGGATAATTAATGCAAAAAGTTGTTCTGACTAAAGCAATACCAGTCTTCACCAGTTCCATAAAGGAGCCAACAACTCAACAGTTATGGCCTTATTAGAAACATGAGTGAAGGTTATATTTTTTTCCCCAAAAATCCCATACCTACTGTTGTTGAACTGAGGAGAAAAGAGGCAAGGGAGCTAAATAGGTAACTGGTCACTGTAGTATGATGAGGCCAGAACTTTCTCTGACTTATAAATAGCCCAGCCAAAGTCTGGGATGAAGTGTGCTGGGGTCATACAAAGAATTCATGGCACATGCCAGAATTGCACAATGTCGTAATTGTAACCCTTGCTTTCATTTATTAACTGCAGTATTTCTTGTGCCAAGTCTGTAGTTAAACTGCACATTCTCTGGGAAGCAAAAGTGTTGTCTTTATATTCAACAAGGTGCCTGTAACTTTTTTGGAGTCACAATTATTGTAGTACGGTTCTGTGCGTTGCTGTAGAATTCATATCCCAAAGAGCCTTTCTGAAACATCAGTTACACTCCACAGCATTCCTCTCTCCTCTCATTTTTTCCTTTTTCCTTTTTTCTTTCTGCTTTCTTCTTTTCTTCTCCATGCAAAAAGAGAAGAGCATAATGCCAGATGTATCAAGCTGCTGGGTTTGCAATATGCTTAGCAACACAAACAGCCTCTCTGACAATGATCCCAGTGAGAGGAAGCGTTTCACAATAAAGCCATTACCCATGATGTGGTCTGAAGTTCCAGATGCATGTGTCTAAAAGTTGGCGCTTTTTTTTTTTGCCTATCTGGTTTCCTGTGAATTCTGGACTGTGAAATGCACAATGTACCATTTTTATTGGCCCATGTATATTGGAATGATATGCCTATAGTGGTGCCTGCAAAATTACTCCTGAACGCTTTGGAGGCCATGTGGAGTTCATTTGCATTTCTTCCTTAAGGCTTGGGGAAAACTACCTATTTTTTAAAAAAAAGACATTTCCTTGTGAAAAAACATGCAATTTTTGATTCCCTTCATAGTATTTAAGAGAGAAGAAAAACATACGGCCTTTTCCACTCCCAGTTCCCTGTATAAACTTTATATACCTTGTAGAAGAAATATTCCTCAGAATGCCTTCCATATGATCTACTTCAGCTAGTCTAATTCTGAATACACAATTAATCTGAATAATATCTACTGAGATATTTAAAGGCCTGATTACATTAGAGAAATTTGTAGCTGTCTAATATTACCTCATTGATCACAATGATTCTTGTCAGTAAGTAGCTGTGAATTGCAGGCACAACAATTCACAACCCAGCACTTATTTTACAGACTATGTCTTTATGTCCACACAGCTAATCTAAATGTACTCTGAGGGTGCCCTTCCTTTAATATTCTGAGTCCTGACTTGACTTCTGCATTTCACAAGAGTTCTTAGTCAATAGATATTGTAATATGTGATTCTAGGGAAATAAAATGGAAAAAGCCTTCTAAGCCATCCAAGCAGTGCAACAGATGCTTAGTTTAGGAGGGCTGGAGTATATTTCCCTTTCTCCCTGACAAAACAGATCTGCAGAAGAAGACCTAAAACTGTAGTGATATTGGGATTGAAGACAACAGCAGCAGAGCTGAAAGACCATGCCCATGTCTTGGAACATGGAAACAGCAAGAAGCTTTTTACTTAAAAGGGGTATGCTCACTGCTATGAGGAGGGTTACTTGTGGAATAAGCTCACATGAGTAAATCAGGGTGACTTGGTCAATTGTCAATGGCTTTTTTAGAAAAAAATTCCCAAAAGAACGGCAGCTCATTTTTTCCTAATCAGTTTAAGAAAAGACAGCCTAAAACTAGATCAGATTGAAATAGTTTTTTCAGATTTTATTGGAAGATAAGGAAAGTAGAATCTGATATAAAATCCTTCAAAAGTGATTGGAAGCATGTATCCATTTTATGCATGAGATAATTTCAATGGAATAAGCACTTCAGCTATATTTAGGATTTATGGCCATTTTCTAAACAAAGCTGCCAAGTAAGAATAAAATTTTACTTGGCAAATTTAAGCATGTTTTGTTTCAAAACATATGGTGTAGATATTTGGGAAACTTATTTAATGATGCTTGAATTCTCTCCTTAACTTCCCTTTCCCATTATACTGGCTTTGAGGTACAGTGTATTTTATCAGCTGTTTCTCACAAACCCATCCTCCTGACACTCTGCTGTTTCTTCACAGACCTGCTGCACTGTTCTTGTCTCCTTCTGCCCTATAAAGAATCTTTAATTGGTAAGACCTAACAGAAATCCTTCTCTACGCCCTTTGCTTACATTCAGCTCCTTTTGCTACCTTTTTCTCTGCATCATTTTGTGCCTATTTTCCCCTGACTTTCTGCAGTTGAACACTATCCAAACTTTTCTGCCTCCCACCCCTCATTCCCAAAATCTAATTCCTCCAACTGATGGAGTGTTAGAAAACTGACAGAAGAAAAGCCATCAATTTCATTACAGAGATCAGGCTGAATGTCAAAGTGGGATTACTTAAAACTCTATTATTATAGTTTTTCTTTATTCAGGGTGAAATTCTTCTAGAAAACTCAGAAAAAAAAACTACACACACATTCACATGTCATTCCTTTAAATTTTGCTGTGCATAGAACTACTAATAATAGCATTATGGAAAACAAGGAATATTTTCTTCTTTGAGAAGAATCTTATCCCAGTTTTGTACTCAAAAATATCCTTCAGTAATCAGGGGGTGGCTACTAGCTGTTTATGTTTTCTGACATCATTCGTTCCCCGCTGTTAACATTAGTTTTAATTTCCATGCTTTTAATTGACACACAGTAGAGATCTTAGTGGTTTGTGTTGTGGTATGCTGTAATTTGATTTTGCAGCATTCTATAAATACCCACTTTATAGAGGTCAGAAAATATCAGGTGCTAGAAATATCCTTGTGCATGAAATTAGCTCTAGTTTGCCAATCAAAACTGTTTAATTCTTGTTTATATTTTTATCTCTTTTATCTATAGTATGTATAATGTATGGGACATTCATAATTCACAGGATATCAGAAGTAAAGTAAAGCATAAATCTGAAAAAATTCTTCATGTTGTTTAATATTAATGTCACACAAAAATTATAGAGTTAGAAGGGTTTCATAGTTTGATATCAATCATATTTGATTGGTTGGTTGATTTTTGTCTGGTTGGTTTGTTGTTTTTGTTTTTTTTTTATTTCTGAGAAATAGATTTTAGCTCTGGTCCTGGTGTCAGCAACATCGAATTTTTAAATAACTAAGAATCCATTGTCATTGTTTTTGCTCTAATTCAGTGAATAGAACCACTAGATTCCATTGCTGGTGGGATCCTGGTGTGACTTGGAACCTCCAAGGAAGGTCCTTTGTGACCGCTAATTGCTAGTTGTTAGTGATGAGGGGTGTTCAGGGAGCACTAAGTTAAATCTTGGGTGTAGCCATTTACAGCTCAGATATCTCTAAGTGCTGGAAGGTTTCTTGGGAAGACATCTCAACAAACAGCAGTGCTGCTTAGCCATCTTTAAATTTTCTCATAATTTCTTATAAATAAAGTTGTGCTTTTGTTGTGATGGAGGTTTTTGCTTGGTTTTTAGTTTTGTTTTCCCAAATGCCTAAAATTGTTTTTGCTCCATTAGAAATTATACAAAGTATCAATATTTTCCTACCTCCTTCAAATTAGTTGTAAGAAATATGTGGCATTAATAAATATGTAAGCTTGAATATATAAATACTTTAGGAAGGGGAATATAATTAACATTTCCAGTCACTTTTCAAGAACAAATCTGTGTATTCATGAAAACCTTCTATCATAGTCTATTTGGCCACAAAGTCGCTATTTCCAATAATATTATGGTTTCATTACATGCTTTTGTTCTGTTTACTGCAGTAAAATAATTTCTTCATTGTTAAATAATGAAAGCAGAAAACAAAATAAAATAAATGCTCTATTATGTGTTTGTAAAGGAAAGGAATCGGAGCAAACCAGCCACTGTTACACTGGGAGAACAGTGAAGTAGGAAGTCAAGGTCACCATTGGAAATGTCTGTGTGTGTGGGGGGGGACATTTGCAACCACATCTAAGCACAAAGGCTCAGCTGATTCTGCAGAGGCTGGGGGGATTAAAGATGAAACTCCCAGCAAAAAAGGCTTAAGGGTTGAAGCTGCACTTTTAAGGTGCTGTAAAGGAACACACCAGAGTGTCACCATCACTCATTCCTTTACGGTCCGGTTTAGCGTTTTCTATTTATTTATCTCCTTCTTTTGTTTAGCAAAATCCTCAGCCTTCCAAGCTGTGCTGATGTAAGAAGTGAGGGAGCTTTTACATAGCTAAGGTCTATTAGTGAACTAATTGACTAGTTCCCCTCTCCAGCCCATAAGTGTTCTCACATTTTAGACAATCACTCCGTGGCTAACGTGTCCACTTTCCAAACCACTTTTCCAACTTTCTCTGATGAAGTCAATAGGTTGTAGGACCACCATGAGTGCCTGTGGAGAGCTTGGCACTAGGGGAGTGTTGTGTGTTTCAGCCCTGATAGCCTGGAGTAGCTATTAGCTCTAATTGTTGAATGGTTGAACGCTTTGAAGGACAAACGTATGTCCTAGGGCTGTGGGCCTGATGAATGTAAGGGTTTCTTTCACTTGTCATTAGTAATTGAGGGTAAATTAATATTTACTAAGCAGAGTTTCACAGGAAAGAGAATGCATGAGAAATCTAAGGAAAATTGCCACAGGAGAAAATGTTGTTTCCTTTAACACTTTGAACTCAGCAGCAATTAAAAAACATATAGTGGAAGCTTGGGATAAAATTAATAATTTTATTACTTTCCCCCCTTATAATAACAATAGTTTCCTGTCCCTTGATATATAAGCATTATAAACATTCCAGATGCATAATATATGTTATTAATGGGTGATACTCTGCTAACTAGAACTGCTGAATTTCAGAACTGTTGATTTGTACAAAATAAATTTCATTCACAATATGTGAAAATCTATCATGGCTGTATGTGTGTTTACAGAGGAGCTACAAAGGAGCCCATTCTTAGGTAGCATTTGATTTATTTGACAAATTAGAAAATGCTACAGATACAGCTTTTTGGACCAAACTGTAACCTTTAAACATCAGAGGTTCTTGTCATATGATATGTGGTATACATAGACATTCACACTTTTGTTTGATGTTTGCTTAAAGCATCACTAAAGCCCTGAAGTCATCCATATGTTGACTGAATACCTAATGCTGACTGAATTAAATATGGCATAGGCACTAGTTGGTGAAGTCTTTCTCTCCAGCTCCATAAGAAGATTTTTTTTTATGTTCAGCAATTCAGTAAAACCAAATGGAAGCATGGAACTAAAACTGGCAGTGTGTGCAACCCAGCAGAACAACAGACATAAAAAACAGTGTGTGGAATAGCAAAGGGGCATCTTGGAATGAAATCAAGTCCTGGATTATTCCATTGACTCAATGTTTTGATTTTATTACCAAACCTCTCAGGCTTGCTGGTGGAACCAGGGCAGACACCCCTCACAAGGACACAGTGTTTTTTAAGGAGCAGTTTTCTTCTGGTGGAATGACCTCTCCTAGAACCAAACACCAATCTGGATGTGCTCTTTTGCTCAGGCTCCATCATGCCAGGAGCTGAGCTGAAGAGTGATGATAAGGGATTTTCTGTATTCAGACACAGCTATTTTAGATAAGTTCCAAAGCACAAACCTGATGTAAAACAAGGCAGGCTGCAATCTTATGATGAGAGAAAAGGAAACTTTGTGTAACAACTAATTTCCCCCAGCCCTTCCACTGAGAACAGCTAATATGCCGCAGCGCCACAGACAATGAAACATCAGCTCCTCTGTCTTCATTGAAGTGTCAAAGATGCAGGGACAGCTAACAATTCTAACAGCTACCAATCCATACATTGAAATGTCTTTATGGTCACATCCTAATATCCTGGACAAATGGAGCAGGAGTTAGGGTTATAGCTTTATGGAAGTAAAAGATGATTTCAGATGAAAAAATCTACTCTGGACAGTTAAACCAGATTTAAGTCTTTAAGTCTGTTCTTGCTAAGAAAGCCACATGAAAGATTCTTACTAGAACTTAAAAGTCCCCAGCTAAATATCATTATACAGTACATACATTGGATTCATCTGTCTAAGGTTCCTTGGAAGAAAGCAAACTTTTTTTTTTGGGCATGTATATTTGAGAAGAAAATTTTTTTAGAAAGGTGGCATCACATTGACTCTTTAATGTGGAAACAGCTAAATTCACTGGTAATACTGTGTGAAATCTCATCTTAATCTTCATTAGCCATACAGATCTGTTCCTCATTTTGAGGCATCTATGCTTTCAAGTAAAATTCTTTCACAGGTAGCCCTGATAGAACACCACTTTCAAACACTTGGAATAATGAAGTATTCATCTTTTTCCTGAAATATATGACTCCTTGAAGAAGACACTCCCTATGTTTCTTTGAATTAGAAAGAAAAATACAAAACTGCCCTCTAAAGCCCCAGTGGAAGCTCATTAGACACCAATAAGTCAAGCTGTTTAACAAAAACAAATGTATCTGAAGCAGTGAAATCGGCACCTGGGCAGCTGCTGCACAGCTCCATCAGTGGCTTCCTCGCCCACCAAACATCACAGTTGATTGCCCTGTGCTGTATGTCTCTCTGTCCACAATAACTCAGCTGCTCTTTTCCTTCTGAGGCTGCAAATAGAAATATTTCCAAGGGCTTAATTAATTTAGTATAGCAAGAAATTAGTCCAAAAGAAGGGGAAAGAAAAAAACCCCAACCAACAAAGCTCTCATGTTAACTACTGACACGGTACTATACAATTTCAAAGAAAGCATGTCTTACGATGGGCTTTGAGAGCTCAACTTCCCATTAACACCACTAATAAAAATGTAATTAGAATTGTAGTTTCATTTTCTCCCTCCAGCAGAGCATTACTGCATTCCTCCCCTGCACAGGCTCGGCGTTTTGGAGGTTGTAGTTAGCAGCCAGCGAGATGTGTCCTTTTGGCGGAACTTACCACTTTATGAAAGATGTGGTCAAGATCCCAAAGAACCGTATTGATACCAGATGTAGTCTTGTCACTGAGTCTTAAAACAAGACTCTCATGAATCTTAAGTTTCCATTTTCTCTCTCTGCTCTATTACAAGGAAAAGAGTCTGAGTGAATTACTGTCGATGTCGCTAGCAGAAGTATTTTTTTACTTGAAAATAGACGTCATCGTGGGAAAATGTTATACAAGAAACTATGTCAAAACAAATTTTCACTAAATTAGGCAAGCTGAGGTTGTCATGTCTTAATTAAATGAATGCTTGCATAAATATGTTAGTACATCTAGTCAGAATCAGTAGTCCTCAGAATCAATGCTGCATTCCCAATTTAGTTTTTAGACAATAAAGGCGTTGGCTTTTCAGCATTAATGCTGTACGTGTTGCAAAACAAAACAGAAACAATTCTCATTGGTGAAGGATTTCAATAAACTTTAATAATATCCATATGTACAATAAATATTTCTGGACCCTCAAGCACTTATATTTCCTTTTGAACTTGTGAACAGAAATTGATTCAAGGTGATAAATTTGTAATCCATTATGATTGATGGAGCTGCCTTTCAAAAAAAGATAATGGTATATAATTTATATATTCTCTGTGAGTAGATTTGGGAAAAAATATCTAAAAGGAAGCCAGATGTAATGAAATAGAGCAAATAAAGTCAACTGTAATATTAGTTTTTACTGAAGCATGTGCCACATAATTAGGAGTTCAAAGAAATGCAAATGATGTAAATATTGCTTTTGGCTACCACAGCTGACCTTGTAGCAACTTGGTTTAAAACAATATATTTATTACATATCTAACATTAATTTAGTAAAGTATGATATTTGAATTAAATTTTCAAGCTGGAAAAACAAGTGTCATAAGATTAAACAGAAACATATGTGAATTTCCAAACACATTTACAAAGTACAGCTTTGCCATTAAAAGCTCAGATGCTATAGTTTTGCATAACAGAAAACCACAGCTGCACGTGTGGTAAAACAGCAAATGTTGATTTCTAAATGGTATTTGGCACGTTTGCATATTTATTCCCCATTGTCTTGTAGCTTTATTAAACAATCTTCCATTAAAATTCAAAACATCACATTAGCAAATTCTGATGGCAGAGAAGATTGTACTCAGACCTCATGGCCAGGGTGCACAAAACATGATGCTGAAAGCCTTGCAATGAAAAAAGGACATACTGAAGATATCCACAGGGTGACAGGCAAGCAGTGCCTTTCATCCTACCTCTCCCTTTTACCCTGCAGTGACACTGAGTGCATATTGCCTTGGGTAAGGAGATGCTGCAGGTTGGAGAGGAGACAGGTTCTGCCCTGGACTTATTTGTCCATAATGGAGTAATAAAAAACCTGTGCAAAGGTGACTCAAATGGATCCCTGTCAACACATCACATTATTGGCCACAGAACAGAGAGTTTATGAGGAAACCCACAAAAATTCTAAGGTGCTTTCCAGGTAAATGTGACTGGCTTGCTGAATGACTCACTCTGTGAAGAGCAAATACAAGAGAGAGGACTTTTCATTTATCTGCCTTCTACAATGAAATATCAAAATAAAAAGTTAAAATAATTGTAGACTGTGCTTTTAACTAAATTACAAGAGATGCCACACATTGATGACCTGCAGGAAATGTATTCTTTCCTCATTCTGCAAGGCTTTTACAGGTTTTTGTATGAAATATAAGAGAAAGATGTAAAACCACAAGTAATGTGTAGCTAGTAAGAGCTAAGAAAAGTGTAGAAAAAGTATTCAATAAGTAGTCAGTGATATAAACCATTACAATGAGCCTTCTTATATATCTGAAGCCAGATGTTGTTCCAAATTACATCACTGTAAATCCAGAATAGTTCCACTGAAGCCAATGAATCTACTCCAGATGAGAGAAGAATTTTGTCTGCAATCTATTCACTTCAGATCAGTTTATATCCATATGTCCATAGTTTACTGCAGTATTTTTTTAAATGAAGAAAATACCTGACATAATCCAGTGATCTCCAGCGTAGTGTTTGTCTGAAAGAACAAGCTTCCCTAACAGGTAACTCTCTGCCTATCAAAACCCTTAAGTTCATGGACTGAAATCAACCAAAGTTCATATTGAAGGGTGAAGAATAGTAAATCACCTCTTCACATATATTGTGGCCTGAAACCAGAATTCAGAATTCACGACTTAAAGGGCGTCCTGTTGACCATAGCTGTCAAAGTACAGCAGAAATTAGAGAAGTTTGTGGCATGTCACAACCCTCTGCCTTGCTCATGCAGTGCATTTAGATCTACAAAGCAACTGCAATTGCAGCAGATCTGCTCTTTTAAGTGCAGCATGAATGATGGGCAATGCCAGGACTTTGTAGATGCCAGGGCTCCCTTACATGCCAATTTTGTGGCACAGCAGGCAATTGCAGAATTTATTTCTTCTGGAGAAAGTGACAATAAATAGGCTACAGATTACAGAAAATCAGCTGCTTTTCAAGCATATCTTGAACATTCCTGATGGTGAGTGAAGGCAAGTTTGGTGTACGTGAACAAAATTATTTTCTCCCTGATTTACTCTTGGATAGACACCATGTTGCAGAAAGCAATGTTCTTTGCATTAACCCAGCAGATGTGACAGTTTAGTAGGAGCAGAGATATAGTAGGGAGATTTAGAATATCCTTCTCTCCTGCATGATTGATTAATAGTCAGATGTCTCCAAAGGATTAAAGGCTTGTCAACAGAATGCAAAACCTGGGGTGGTGTTTTTTATCTTTCTTGAGGGAATTCAGACTTCTCATTCAAGAGGATGTGTAGCTTTTGTCTGCTCAAAACTGCAGTTCATCTTGTGATTATAGGTGTGCAATTGAGCAAGAACCACCTTTTGTAAGACCCACTGAGATTGGTAAATGTTGTTTTCACCTAAGAATGCAGATATTTGCATGCATATTTGAATGTGTGCCTGGGAAATGGAAAAATGTGTACAATTTCTTACATCTCCAAAGGTAATTCGAAATCACAGAGACAAGTGGCCATGCCAACCCCTGCTCATCCTCCCACTCCTGTTTAGCCATTAGGGTTGAAGACCTCTGCCTCCTTCCTTAATGGTGTTTTTAAGGTACCCCAAATTTAAATCAGCTCTCCCCAAACCAAGAGAAGACTAAGTGGGAATGATTGTTTCTATAATATGATGGCAGGAACATAACATGGAAGAGGAACACCTTATAGTTTGTCCTTTTGCCCTTCATCTTTAGTCCTTTGGTGGTTTTCCAGTTGCTCTGCAATGCTGGAGAGCTCTGCATTTTAGAGTTGTGAATGGGAATAGTCCTGGGAGCAGAGCCCAGTTCCATCTTTCCAGATGAGTTTGTGCAGCCCAATTCCCTTTAGCTTTCCCTCCTGCTGATGCTTTGACTTTTGCACACCAGAGAAAACAATGGTTTTGCTTCAGTAGGAGGGCCAACAGTGCCTATCCTGCCACCCAGCCAAGGCAACCACCTGGGAGTTTGCCTCTTTCTGTCAAAAATGGGCTTGGATTTCCCCAGGGTAAGAAGGTTCTTTATCCTGAATTTGTCACTGCATGGATTAGAGCTGTTTGGTGAAGGTAAGCTTTTCTAGAGAGATTTCTAAGGGAACCTGCCCACAGCTATGGCCTTTGGTACTGATCTCAGACCTGGCTGTGTGTGAATTTGCTCAGAATATGCCAAACCTCAGATCCCCACCAGGACACAGGTTCTTATATAACAAGGCCCAACACCTTGAGTTCTGTGCCATGAAATCCCACGCACCTCTCCATCTCTGGTCTCTAACACCTGCCTACACAGACTGGAACAAGTGCTTCCACACAGGGCCTGACCAGCTGAGGTACCTGGAAGTGTCCAGCATAAATTAAACATTTCTGGGATAAAGAACTGCTAAAGTTGATCAGTTCAGCATCTCTTTGAGGACCTGCATGGCACAGAAATGGTGCTGTGGTAGTTTCCAGGGTGCTCTTTCAGGTGTCCTCCTGATTTGTGAGCTACAAATCTCCATGTTCTTCCAGCTGACACTTTCTCTGAGCAACCAGCAATCACCTCCTGCTCCCTGGTTTCAATGGGGAGAGAGCCAACAACTACAGCCCAGGTGGGAACTTTAGTGATAGGCAAGAGTCAAAGAAGGAGGATTCCCATTCCAGCTCTCTTCTGAGTATTTAAACAGCAGCCAGATAGAGTTGCTGAGGGTCCATTTCCTCTGTGGTATTAAGTGGGGATTATTCCTCTGATCACCAAGATGATTGTCTGAGTGGAATTTTCTGCAAGACATCCATCTTTAATAAAATAGCACTATAATATGAGATGGAATTCACAGAGCATTTTGCACAACTGTAGATATTGTAGATATTATCTTAAGCATGGGCTATCACTTTTCCTTTCCCTAGTTTTGTGGTTTGCAAGGCTCACAGTCAGTTTATCTTCCTGCAGAGCACAGATAATTCCCTTTGATTTGAGGGAAGTTACACATGACACATACAGGAGAACAGGAACTCCATATTTTCTTTTAAAAACAAGCAAATAAAGGCGGAACAGGGTGTTCAGTTTTGCACTGAATATTAACTGAATTGTGCAGTTATTTAGCAAAAAATCATACAACACTTCTAAAACTAGAAGTGATGAACGATTCTTTTTAGTGGTTCTATTATACTGAAAATTATAGGATTTTTAAAAACCCACATAAAAAACCTCCTGTGCATTTCTCTGCTTTGTTCTGCAAAGTTGTGGTGTTGAACTTCATCTTTTTGTCCATACAGGGCAACAACAATGTTCAGTGGTAGAAAACAATATTGAAAGCTGCTGTTGAAACTGGATCTACTCTCAGTGCTGACTCCAGCTGATATTATGGTGGGGCCCTGCAACATCCACTGAGCAGCCTCTCTCTCGGTGTAGATTTTCATCAGTTTTACATGCTGTAAATTTCAGCTTCAAACTGATTCTCATCTCTGTCAGAACAGTGATTTTTTACCTACCAGTTTACTAACTAGAGGGAATAAAGATAAGTGAAATTACCTCCTTCTAACTCTGTGAGCTCTTTTTATTTATTTTAGAATAAATAAAAAGCATGAGCATAATGCATGAGTCACACGGAGCCTGATGTAACTACCAGTGACAGCTGAAACACATATGCTTTATTACATGATGCTGTTAAACAGCAGGAGAAAGTTCCAAATTTTTAGGACTTATGCAAGTTAGACAAACCAGAAAGTCCTTCAGGGAAGAACTTCTAAATATTTTTAGGGTGTAATAGAAATAAAAATGGTGAAAGAGAAAGCAAAAGAATGAGGCCAACAAATTTTTGCAGCACATTGAAATTTATCTTTCTCTTAGGGGTTTTCTTATTTTTTTTATTATTTTTCTACCCATGTGCAAAGTAGCATAGTGTTTGTTTGGCTAAATATTTCACTGCACATATACTTCAAAGTTACCTTTACCTATGTATTTTCTGCTTCATGAAAAAAACAACCATTGACCTTGTGGCTGAAGGCATGGGTAAAAAACCCTGACATGTAAATTAAAAAATATCTAGCACACTGAGATCAAGTATTTTATGTAATTTATTCACATTTCTGATCAAAATCTATTTTGTTTCCTTTCAGAAATTTGTACATATCTTTTATATATAAGTACATGTTAAACTAAATGTATATTGGCTTGAAATTAACACCTTGGCTTTTCAATCAATGTGACCCCAGTAAAGTATTTGATGGGGAAATAAGGTATTTTGGACACTTTTATTTCTGTGCATCTTTTACTCTTGTAACTGAAACATATCTGAGATTCTTATGTCAAGTTCAATTTAAAGACAAGAATACTCATTGTCTTCAGAAAAGACCATGGATTTTTCTTTTCCTAGAGGAAATTTGTATAGATGAATCATGTGGATGGCAATCTTGGCTTTGGGTCTGATTGATGAGGAGCATAACTGATGTGCACAGCTATGTGCATCTACTTC